>CABHPQ010151850.1:0-31887 GCA_902168405.1 Peromyscus aztecus
TCTTTGTTTAAAAGAACACAAATAAATCCATATTTATCACCCTGCACAAAACTCAGGTCCAAGTGGATCAAAGACCTCAACATAAAACCAGATCCTTTGAGCCTGATAGAAGAGAAAGTGGGGGATAATCTTGAATACATCAGCACAGGAGACAACTTCCTGCAGGCACCAAGATCAAAAACTGTCAACTGGACAAAACAGCAGCCTACAGATGGGAAAAGATTTTCACCAACTCCACATCTGACAGAGGGCTAATATCCAAAATATATAAAGAACTCAAGAAACGAGGTATCAACAAACCAAATAATCCAATTAAAAAGTGGGGTACAGATCTTAACAGAGAATTCTCTATAGAGGAATCTCAAATGGCCAAGAAGCACTTGAAGCAATGTTCAAAATGACGCTGAGATTTCATCTTACACCTGTCAGAATGGCTAAGATTAAAAACACTAGTGACAGCTTATGCTGGAGAGGGTGTGGAGCAAGGAGAACACTCTTCCATTGCTGCTGGGAGTGTAAACTTGTACAGCCACTTTGGAAATCAATATGGAAGTTTCTCAGAAAATTGGGAGTCCATATACTTCAAGACCCAGGTATACCACTCCTGGGCATATACCCAAAGGACTTTCCATCCTACAAAAAGGACACTTGCTCAACTATGTTTATAGTGGCTTTATTCATAATACCCAGAAACTGGAAACAACTTAGATGTCTTTCAAGCAAAGAATGAATAAAGAAAATGTGAAAAAAAAACATTTACACAATGGAGTATTACTCATTTTCTAGGGGAAAAAAAACCACACCATGAAATTTGCAGGCAAATGGATGAAACTAGAAAAAATTATTCTGAGTGAGGCAATCAGACCCAGAAAGACAAACATTATATGTACTCTCCCATAAATGGATATTAACTGTGAAGGAAAGCATCATGCTACAAGCCACAGACCCAGAGAGGCTAAGTAACAAGGAGGGCTTTAGGGGGAATGCATGGATCTCCCAGGGAAGGGGAAATAGAAGAGATTTTGAAGGTGGACTGGGGGCAGGTGGGAATGAGAACAGGAGAGATCAGGAATTTTGGAGGTGGAATTGGGAGGAGTAGAGAGAGGGGAGGTTGTTGTGAGGTGCATTGTATGAGAGAAGAATAAATAAAAAGGGAAAAGGGAATGATGAAAACAAATTAAGGTACTCTGGTTCAGTGTGCAAAATCAACAAACTGAAACAGGGTGCAACATTACTCTTTTTTTCTTTATTCTTTCTTTTTTTTTGTTTTGTTGTTGTTTGTTTGCTTGTTTTTGAGACAGGGTTTCTCTATGTAGCCTTCGATGTCCTGGAGCTTTCTCTGTAGACCAGGTTGACCTCAAACTCACATTGATCCACCTCCCTCTGCTTCCTAGGTGCTGGGATTAAAGGCATGAGCCACCATCACCTGGCTTCAACATTATTCTTATCCATTAGGAAATCAATCACATTGATTTGATTGTTTAATGTGCCCTAAAATAGAAAAAAATATTACTTTATTATGGACAATTTATATGCATATTGTTGGTATGTAATTAATGTAAATATACTTAATTTAAAAATAAATTGTAAAAGAATATAATTTTTAAAAAGCAGAAGAAGCAGCTGGCATACAGTCTGAATGCAGCCCCAAGTCCGACCCTTCACAGCAGGTAGCCTTAGACTAATTATTTAGCTTCCAAATGTTTCATTTCTTCTTCTGAAAATTATGAATAAGCTTTGAAAGGTTTTTGGCAATAATTAAATGACAGAGTGTCTGCAAAGTGCCTAAGAAGTGTTTAGTAAATGGCACTCTTGCTAGTAATCCATATTCCAAAGTGGACTCCTGTGGAAAGCGGTCTACATACCACAGTACAGTCATTCACAGGATACCACCTGGGTAGCTGAAAATGAGGTCTTTTGGGGGTATGCATAGGACTCACGAGGGCTATTGTATTGTCCTATAAAGAAGTAGACCACTACTACACGTAGGGTGCCTCAAGAAGGCTGCCTGGAACTGGCCCTAAGAATTCTGCTAAGAGTCTGAGGTCATTTTATGAAAGACACTTTGTAGCTTGGCCACCTACTGTGTGCATTTCTCATGTATCTCTGGGTGACAGAGTTTCCCACCCCCCATACCCTCTGAATTGGTGTGACCCTTCTAAGAAACAGAGACCCTACCTTCAAACCAGGATTTCCAGGCTTGAAAAGAATAGACTTGGATCTTTGATAAGTTTTTCTTATCGCCCTTGGTATCTACTTTTGGCAGTTTATCATTAGTACAGTATTAGGGGATTGGTAGGGAAAAGAGAAAAAGGGGAACAGACGTCAGCTAATTGTGCCAAGAGTCACCAGTCTGCTAAAAATGTTTGGAATCAGAGCATACAATGCAAACAAGGTTTGGGAATTACTTGCGTGGGTTTTGTTTCCTCAGACTAACCCATTGCTCCTTAGAAGGAAATAGTTAGACTCCACTCTCTGGAACGTAACTCTTATATAAGTCATGTGGGTTGGAAAGGGGATTTGACTCCAGGGCTACCCTCCCTGGTTTTCTCGACTGCCCCTCAAGTAACATATAGGGCTTCTGAGTACACCGAGAGCCACCGGATGATGCATGGGAATGAAATCCATTACTGGCAAGCAGAGTGACAGGAGACCCCAGAGGACTGTGCCTGCAAGCAATCTGCAGAGTCTGTGGCTAACTCTGAGCCCTAGTTTAATCTTAAAGGCATCATCTGGGATAATCCTTTCAAATCTGTTCCCCTGCTTAAGAAGCACTGGGCATGACAGCAAGTTCCCTCTCAGGGCCCTTTACATCAGCCAGTCAGAGTCAGCTTTCAGTAAACATAGACATCACATCAAACCTTCCAACAGATGTCCCCTTCACAGAAGTTGGAGCAGAACCAACACTGTGGAGAAATCTAACAAGGAAACAGTCAAGCCAAGCTTCTGCAGTGGATAAGCATGGCTCTCTCACAGAAAACCCACTCTAGGAGTTTACAGAGTGTATGAGCAAGTCCCCTCCCACCAAGCAGGCCCCACGCTGCCCGAAGGGAGATACAGGGCACTGTGTACTCATTGAAGTGTTGGTCAGCTTCACAACTCTCAATAACAAATTTTAGTAACCAGCATAAGAGGATTTCGAAGCAGGGAGTCAGCATCCAGCCCCATATCTGTCTGTGGCCCCTAACTCCTGTCTGGAGAGATGGTATAGAAGTTTCTTATTCCTGTTCTGACTTCCCCCTCCTCCTGGCATCAGTGCCTTGCAGGAAAACTAATATCTGAGGGGTGCCAAGTGTTAACTAAGAGCATTCCACACACATTCCAGGCCACCAAGAGGTTCAGGGTCACTGAGTCAGACTTTGAATTTGAACAGTTGATGACTTTTGCAGGGGCCTGGGTGAACAAAATGAAACCCCGGAGATTCATAAAGGTGGGAAATAAGCTTTCTTTTTTAAATTATTTACCATATTTTGCTTTGATGGCTCTGAAGACAAAGAGCTGCAGGTCCTCTGGTAGGGTGAAATAAAGCTAGTGAGCTTAATTTTGTGACTCTCACTAGATAAGGGATTTGCTTAATACCTATCAGGCATCAAGCAAAAAACACAGTTTACTACAGTTTACTAGCAGGATATTTTTCTTGTTGTTTCTATTGTAAGGGCAGGCAACTGGTACTCTTTAGAAAATAAAACCATCAGCTCAATATTGCCTGCTTTTAAATTAGTGTGTGTGTTTGCTTGTGTGTGTGTGTGTGTGTGTGTGTGTGTGTGTGTGTAGTGTGCCTGTGTGGAGTATGTATGTATGCATATGGTGAATCATACAATATATGTATATGGTGTATATATGTGTGGTGTGAGTGTGTGTGTGTGTGTATGTATATGTGCATATGTATATGTGTGATGTGTATGTATGTGTATGGTATATATGTATATGAATATGTGTGGTATGTATATAAATTAGTGTGAATATGTAAGTGTGTGGTGTGTATGTATGCATATGGTGTATATATCCAGTGTGTATGGTATATATGTGCATATATGTGTGTATTTATATATCCATGTATGCATAGATGTATACAGGGGGGTATGCACTCTTGTGGTGACTAGAGTATGGCCATCAGGTGTTTCCCTCAGTTGCTCACCACATTACTATTACTCTTTTTTTGAGAAAAGTATATTCACTGGACCTGGAACCCATCACTAACTGGCTAATAAGCTCTGGGGATTTCCATTTCTATAGGCCTGTGTTGGACTTACCAAGGCATGGAGTCATGTTGGGCTTTTACATAGGTGCTGGGTGTCCAAACTCGGGTCCTCACACTTGCATAGCAAGCACTGATCCATCAAGCCATTTTTCCAACCCCTCGCTTCAGTTTTTATTCTAGCCACGGTCTAGAACTCATTGAAAGCACCCTCTGTGCCAGGTACTACGCCGTCACTGAGAATCTTAAAATCAGCGAGCCTTGGGGATAGAAGAGACTTTGACATTGAGGAACAACTGTACCACAAGTGAGGATTCTGTTGTCACCAGAGCACTTAGGAAAGGTCCATGCAAGACTTTGCAAAGATGTGGCTAGCTGTGATAGTAAAGGATGTTAGAACAAGGGTGACACATTTTGAAATAACCTATATGCTGCTGAAGGGTAAACTAAAAAACTTGTATTTTTCTGAATTGCACTCACTCTTTAATCTCTGGCCCACATTACTTCCCTGCCCCACCCCCAGATGAGCATCATTTGTATAGATCCATGAGTAGAATAGAATGTTGAACAAGAAGAGTCACCTCTAAGTCCCGTCCTGTTGCAGCTGGGGTTAACTCACTCCTTGTCTGTTTGAGATACTTTAGCTCAGCACCACCCCAAGAGAGAACTGAAGCATAACTGAGCTTGTGTTTCCCATGTCCTTATATTCAGTGGTGCTATTCATGCAATGCCTTGGTGCTTCCTGGAATCAGTGAAAGCCACAAACTGAATCCACAAATTAGATTCACGAGTGGCTGATTTGAGAAAGGTGGTGCAAGAGAAATGTCCAAATCCCTATGTTAAGAACTTCACGTGTATTTGGTCATCCAAACTTTAAGTACATATTAATTATCACCATTCCACTCTTAATTCTCATTGATTTTTTTTTCAGATTCAATATTTAAGTTAGGTCATATGTTATTTGCTCCCTGTGTCTGGCTTATTTTACTTGACATAATGTCCTCAAGATTCATCTGTATTATTGGTTATGACAGAAGTCCCAACTTTCATATTAAATGCTACTCTATTACATGTGTATATTGCATTCACCACATACCATGTTAATGCTTTGATCTCATATCTTGGCTCTCATGAGAGATCACTGTATAAATGTGGCCATGCAGACAACCTCCACAGACTTGTTTCTATCCAGCTCCCTTGGGTAAATACTCAGAAGTGGCTAGTGAGGGAGGAGAAAGACGGATATGGAAGTTGACTCATTGTTCAATGAGTAGAATTTTCTAGTTAGGAAGAATGAGTTCTGATGTTTTATTGCCAAATGTTGCTAATAGTCAATAATAATAATATGGTATATGTTTTAAAATAGCTTAAAAAATAGGATTTAAATGTTCCCACCCTCCAATAAAAGATAAATATTTGAGGTTACAGATATACTGATTACCTTGCCTCCATATGTAGTATGCATGTTTGAGACATCACACTGTGTCCCCAAAATATATACAATTATTTCTAAGAAAACTTCAAGAATGTATTTCTCAATTTACTGGTGAAACTTAGATTCAGTGAGAGCAAGGCATTGAGGCAGCAAAAGTTGGATCAAGTGCTCTTTCAAATATGTTCTGCCCCATTCCAGTCAAGACTTTATGCCTTTTCCTACCTAACTCTACTCAAGCCTCTAGCTCCCTTCACCAGTTCTCAAGTCAAGGACAAACCATGTAATAAGTGATAATAACTAATACAGAAGTGCCATAGAATTATGAGTAAACAAAAATATGACCTGTTTGTTGTATTTGTCAGAGTTTGTATCACATAACAAAATTTCTCCACATAATTAACTACAGAGAAGAATGATTTATTGTTTTGACTCAAGTCTCAAAGGGTTTGCCCATGCTTGTACGGCCCTGCGCATGTGGGCAAAGCACCATGACTGTGAGACTGTGTAGAAGAAGAGGTTCTTCATTTGAGAGGAGGGGCCAAGAGACAACCTCCAGAGTCACAGTGAAGCATCACCTCCAGCTAAGCCTTACCTCTCAAAGCTTCCATCACCTCCCAAAATAGGTCCACCAGTTTGGGACCAAGCACTCAACATATGAGCCAATTGAGAACAGTTCATATTCAAACCATAACAGACATGAAGCTAAATGATTTTTTTGAATTGGGATACAAAATTGAACTTACCTCTTTCCATAATCTATGGAGTGAATTATGTCTCTCTCAAAGTGTATGATAAAGCTCCAGTTCCTCTTAACATGGCTGTAATTGAAGGTAGGTCTTTTAGGAGCTATTAATAATTAAATAAGGTAAATATAGGAGTCCTAATCCAGCAAGATGAGTGGCTTTACAAAAAGACTGTAAGGACCCACTGAACAGGTACTCATCTTGGAGCCAGGGTCTAGCCATACTGGCTCCTTGTTCTTGTATTTGTAGCCTCAAGAACCATGAGAAAATCAATTTCTGTAGTTTAATCCACAGAGCCTATGGAATGTTGCTGTAGAACTTAAGCAGATTAATACACTATATAATACAGACCTTGCCTTATGGGATTCAAAGAGGTTATTGCAGTATGTAGTGGGTAAAATTGATTACCCTAAGGACTGGTTTGCTAAATCCAGTGGATACCTCTAACCACTGTGCTACACAGCCTACTTTCCCATGGTGATGCCATAGCCTGTTATACCAACAGGTTCAGAAAGTGAAGATTAAGCAAACTCAAGAAATCATAGTCAAATACTGGACATGAGCCTGACCTCTGTGGCTGGAAGGAACACCACCTGCTACTAACACATCATGCTAAGCCTGCTTATTCCTTCCCCTGGGGATATCCACAGATGTTCCCACAGCAGGCTTGTTGCTTCCTTGCACAGTTTGCACAGACATATCTCTGAACGTTCTCACTGAGTCACCTTTTCTGCTCCAAGTAAGTTGAAACAACTGCCCAGAGAACTGAACTCGGAAAGGGGGACCAATGTCAGTGAGTTTCCTCTGGGGTCCTTGAGTATGCTTTGCAGGGAGTGGAGAAATAGAAAAACACTAGAGATAACATGTCTCTCAACCCTTTCATAATAGTTGAATTTGTTCATTTGTTTTGTGTGTATAGTTCTTGAATCATAGACACACACACACACACACACACACACACACACACACACACACACACAAATAATATGTGTTTTATCCCCGCAAACAGTGATTATTAGGCTAAGGTGTGAAAGGCAAGACTACATGACTGGAACTTAAAACAGACTGCTTACTTCATAGTGCTAGACTATGTCCTTAACCTACCCTGTACTCACAGCATTATTCCCTAGAATTCTTAATAACTGACATTTTTTTTCTTCAGAAATCCAATGAATTATGCTCACAATACTTCCCTTAGACTGTCACTTTTCTATTGCTGTGCTAGGATACCATGACCAAGGCAACTTATAAAAGGAAGAGTTTGTTGGGGCTTACAGTTTCAGAGGGCCATAATCATTACAGTGAGGAGCAGGGCAGCAGGCAAGCAGAAATAGTGCTGAAGCAATGGCTGAGGGCTTACATTTGATTGGAAAGCATGAGGTAGAGAGAGGGGCAGAGAGAGCTAACTGGGAATGGAGTGGGCTTTTTTTCTTTTCTTTTCTTTTTTCTTTTTTTGTTTTTTTTTTTGAGACAGGGTTTCTCTGTGTAGTTTTGGTGCCTTTCCTGGAACTCACTTGGTAGCCCAGGCTGGCCTAGAACTCACAGAGATCTGCCTGACTCTGCCTCCCCAGTGCTGGGATTAAAGGCGTGCACCACCACCGCCCGGCTTGGGGTGGACTTTTTAAGCCTCCAAGTCCACCAACAAACCACACCTCCTAGTTCTTTCCAAACAGTTCCACCAACTGCAGACAAAACATTCAAATATAAGAGCCTATAGGAGCCATTCTCATTCAAATCACCATATAGACATGATTTACATTTTCAATATGTCATTTATCTGTGGTTAATCCACAATTCAGAGACCTTTGTCTTTTAGTCATCACATATAAGAATATAATCTTCTACAAACACTGAGTTTCAAATGCTCCACAGGACACCACTGGGATGGCTTAGCAGATAAAAGCTGAGCCACCAAGCCTAACAACCTGAGTTCAATCCCAAGGACCCAGATAGTGGAAGAAGAAAACCAACTTCCACAAGTCGTCATCTAACCTCCATCTGCACATTGTGGCACACATGCAACCCCTCAAACACACAAAAATAAACAAACATGTTTCATAAAACAATTTTGATGTTCTACATGTCCAGAACTAATTTTGAAAAGTAACATAGGATAGTAAAAGTCATGTAAAGCTAACAAAGGCAGGACTCCATATAACCTCACACAAACATGGATATACATTTACAAAGAACCCAATACACCAAGTGTAATTGGGGGAAGTTGACTTTTTTCAAGGAATTGGATAGTGGGAACCATTACATGGGCCAATACTCAATGGCAGCACCTGAGTAGATAGGAACTCTGAGAGAGAAGTAAATTCAGTTGCCCTGAGAGTACCAAAAGGAAAGCCAGTGGATTTGCTCTGAAATTATTTTTTAAAAAAAGGCTTTGTAAAGGATAAAAGCTAGATAATTCCCCAAATGTAACGTTCCTCAATAAGCTTCCTTCAGAGACAGATTTCAAAAATAGCAATGCTGAGAACAATGACTATGGGGTGCCTGTGCCCAGCTGATACATGTATAATGCCACTCTTGCACCTAAGCTCAGGGAATATTGCAGGAGAAGAGGTGGAAAGATTGTAAGAGCAGAAGTCTGCTGTGCTGTGAGATGATGTCCTCTAGCTATGAGAGGGAAGCTACACCCATGAAATCTCAACAACATGGCTATCTAAACAATACCTGCACTATGAGAATACCAGTAGATGCTCCATTGTAGGTGGGGCAATCTCATGGGGCCACACCCCTACATAAACAGCTATAAGAAATAAATGACTTCGGAGAGAATCTTTTCCAAGGATGAGCTCCCTGGTTGGTTAGCCAATATCAAGTGGTAAGCTCTTGAAACAGAAATATACACATTCAGACAACACTAAGCAGACTCAGCAGGTTACATCATATGTTGATTCATTTATAAGCATATGTACTAGCAACAGTTAAAAAGAAGGAGTTCATGAACTTGAAAGGTAGTTAGAGGGGGCTGAGAGGGGTAGAAAGGAGGAAAGGTAAAGGAAAATGATTGTAATTATTTTTAATTAAATTTTAAAAATAACAATGTAGAGAAATTTGCCAATATGAGGGGGAAAAAAAGAAATCTTTAAAAGAATCCAGATAAGCCAGAGCAGCAGGGGCTTGAGCACAAAGGAGAGAGTCTGAAATGAAATGGACAGTCATATCTGTTCATCTACATACAAGGGTTACATACTTAACCACACTCATCATTTTAGAGTCTCTTGGTTCTAATATCTAACCCAAGCGAATTGATTTCTGCTGATAGAAACACTCTGGTGCTTAGAAAGAGAAGGGCCCACCCAATGAATGCTATGGAAAATCTTCCATCCACAGTCTCTGCACTGTGAACTTCTCCCCACACTTGAGGATCTGAATTTAGGGGAAAAATCGGGCAGTGTCTGTTAGCAAATGTAATTTAAGTCTGTTTATCTTCAAATACGTTTTTGGCTAAGAAGAGCATTGGAAGAACATAACTCTTGCAAGAATGGGCTGACTGTGATTTCGGTTTAGAGATGTTGATTTGGCTCATTCCCAGGGCACCCTTGAAGGCTTGTGCCACATTGTAGTTCTGCTCTTACATGTTTATCTTTGGTGACAGCCATTGTCTTGTTCACAGCCCTGTCCCTGGCACGTGTCATAGACCGCCCCTGACTGAAGGTTGTCTCCCTTGGCTCTGTGTTCCCATCAGCCCTCTTCCATGTGTTTTTACTGGAAAACATCTACCCTAGTCTAGAGCCTGGATTGGAAACTGGCACACAATAAACACATGCTGTCACAAAAATGCAAGTTCATTAAAATACTTCAAATTAGATAAATCTTCAGAGTCCTCTCACTAAAGGGGGTACATTTCACATCCTCTCTGTTGTTTACCTTTCCAAAACTTTAATAAAAAGAACTTGATTAGGCATTTGCTGGCTATGGAATTCTTGGATTGGGAGAATCTTTCCTCCAGGTAACGCATCATTTTCTGACATTACCTGCTGCCCAAGACTCGTACACAGCTTTTATTCCCAGTCTTCAACTATAAGGTTTTTCTTTTGCTCTCAAGCCTATCACATGCTCTTTCTAAAATCTGATAACTGTTTTTGTTGTTTAAAAAATTTGACTTGTATTTTGTGTATCTTATATTCTTTTGTTTTTCTAAGAATTTATATATGTGTGTATACATATGTTTGTATTATGATTTTCAATGGTACTAGTCTGTGATAGATTGAATTAGAAAATAAATATCACTCTGCTTTGCTTTCATCCTGTGTAGATGGTCTAAAGTACTACTGGAGTACCGTTTCCAAGATCTTCCCCAAATCAGCATGTGTGATTCCTGAACCATGCATGTCCGCCCTTGTGGGAGCCCACAGAGATTCCAACTTGTGCTTTGACTCAAGGTCAGAGAGTCAGAGTTTATGTTGCTCTCCAAGGCTGCATAATAAGGTACAAAGGCATGGTTACCAGGTGCCTTATACCTCAAGGCTTGATCACAAGACACTTTGCCATGGGGCATGGTTATCAGGTGTTTTGAAGGGTCTACAGCCTTGTGCTTTAATCTTGAAAGGGAGAGGTCTTTTGCCTCTCCCCTTGCCAGTATATAAAAATCCCATTAGAAATAAACTCGGGGTGACTGGGTATTGACCCAGGGCCCTCCCAAAGCTATCCTGTCTTTGTCTTTCTCTCTGTTTCCATCTATATTTCTTCCTATTATTTCTCAATTCCTCACTCCCCACTTCAATAGACCCTTTGATAGGTCAGGGCTGGACCCCGACACTGGGACCTGACACACCCTGCCTTAACCACTTGCCCTGACCTGAGTATACCACCCATGAACTTAAAATGAAGTTAATATGGGCTACATTTGTGACTCCATGAGGTCAACAGCTCCAGTTCTTACGAGTGCTGTGCTAGCGATGGGATAAGACTGAAGTAGTATAAAGGTTACCTTCTGGCAACTTTACACAAACTCGAGTCATCTGGGAAGTGGAAACCTCAACCTCAGTGGGGATTGCCTCCATCAGATTGATCTGTAGACATGTCTGTGAGACATTTTCTTGATTGATTGATTTTAAGAGGGCCCAGCCCACTGGGGGCAGCACTAACCCCTGGGCAGATGGTCCTGGGATGTACGAAAAATGAAGCTGAGCAAGCCAGGAGGCAGAGTTCCTCCATGTTCCTGTTTGAGATTCTGCCTTGATTTTCCCTCAATGATGTTCAGTGATCAGGGCTTGTAAGCCAAATAACCCCTTTCCTCCTCGAGTTAGGAACAAACTAGGATAGGAGGTGAGTCAAGGTGAAGAGTGGGCAGCTGTCCTCAACTTCAAGTTCATGTTTCCAAATAGGAGCATGCATCAGGACTGCTGGGTCCTCACAGTTGTTCAGGAAAAGCCAGAAGTCCATATTTTTACATAAAAAAATACACTCATTTTAAGAGTACTGAAAAGTAATTTAGATTTTTTTTACAATCCCCAAGTCTAGTCCAACAAATGCATCTGTGAAACAAATTTCATTTCTGGACCACCACTGGGAACTACATGGGCCAAACTGCTCCTCATAGGAGAGTAAGACCAAGACATGAAAAGGTTCCAGGAAGATTCTGCATGAAGGTGGGTTTGATTTTGTCTGGGGGCAGGAGTCCCATCAGCATTTTTTCAGAGATAGGAAAGAGCCAACGGCATGATCTAAGCATATAGGAACACTCTGCCCACTTTAGTCAAGCCAAGGTCCAACTGCAACAGGTCACAGACACCAGCATAAGCAAAAACCAGATGCCATATGGAGAATCTCCATGGGAAATGCTTGCCTAGAAGCTACTTGTCCTGTAAAGGAAGTAAAGTAGGCTGCAGTACAAAGGGGAGTGTACATGAGGGAGACTTGTTTGAGGGGCCCCACTGCAGGGGGGATCGAGGTGCTAGTCTTCAGTCCTAGACAGAGATTGGCTTTCTGCAGGGAAATTCAGAGGACATTCCTGACAATGGGCCTTGGCTCACACATGAGAAAAAGCCACTTAATGTGTTGGACCATGTTGAGGGGTCCCAGTTGAGTGGGGCGAGGGATGCCAAGTGTTTCCTGCCAGACACATATAGCCTCTGTATTCATAACCACGGTCGGAGGGAGGGAGAGGCCAGCCTGCATCTGCTCTCCAGGGACAGCATATGACTTACCAGCTGATGCTTTATGAAAGTTTAAAGTGCTATGCAAAGACTGAATGGCCTTGTTCTTCCACAGAGCTTTCCCCAGTGAGACAAAGGATCAGAGTCACCTCTCTGCCTTCCAGGGCCTTTCCCAGCCCCTTCTCCTTTTGTCTGCTCCATCCCGGAACTCTAAGGTATCTGCCCTGAGATCCCCAGATGGCCTTTCCCATTAAGCTCCATTCTTATTTATCTTCTATGGAGAGAGCTAACTTCAGGTCTGAGACTCCAAGCTGAGGGAGTGAGTGTCTAGTCAAACCCAGTCCAGGGTAGCACTGATCTCATTGTCTAGGGATGTTTTCATTTAAAGAACTGCTTTATTCACTCATGAATGTGCCAGTGGGGTGGGAGGCTGCGATTTGCATTCACTGTGCCTCTTAGTACCTGAAACACTGACTTGTTTCTGTGCTGGATTTGCGCTTTCCTTTTTGCATCCAATAGCTCCCAGGTCTGTATCCATAAGATCTCTAAATCCAAACAATAGAGCCCTCAGCTTAGAAACCGAAACTGGTGTCAGGGAACAAAGCCAACACCCAAACCCTCCCTGACTTTGCCTAGCACTTACTGCCTGTGTCATAATTTGGGCACTTGATTATATTCAATTTAGTGCGTCATTATATTACTGTTTTCTAGCACTTTTTTTTCAATTGCTTGTAAGTGTTGGAATTTTTTTTTTAATCCAGTAATATTTTAAGTTCCTGAACAGCAGAAACTTCTCACCCTTTGCCAGAGATCCGAATGCTTAGCAGTTCTGGGCTCAGAGCAGGCATGCTGTAAACACTGCTAAGTGGAACAGAGTGCAGCAAACATCCACATTCACCTTTAACCTGCCATTCGGCTAATGAGAAAGAAAGACGGAACCAACTAAGCCTTTCACTCACCCTGTCCTATTCCTTGCTGGAAAATCCTAAGTATCTTTTCTGGGATCCTGGTGAGAAAGGCCTGGTATTCCTGAGATTTCAATGGGGCATGTCCCAAAGGGGGACTCGTCTTATGGGAAGCAAGGGTCTGGGTGGATAGCAATCATGACTCATTGTCAAGCCTGTGTGGCAGACTTCATGGCCGTAATTCCATGTAGAAAGTGTTTCCAATACATTCCACTTGTTTCCACATAACCTTCTTGGACCACAATCTTACCATGGCATCTGTCCTGTTACTGTGACCAAGTCTCACTACTAACTGTGATCCTTGGACCATCAGAATCAGAAGAATGGAATATTGGCCATATGTCAGTTTTAATGAGTTAGTCACATATATAGTGGAGTCTGAGAACCACCCTGCTCTAACGATGCCCTTGTTGGGTCCCTCCTCAGGGAAACATTTGGTTACTGGAGATCTGTCCTGAGCACTAAATGATGCGTTGTTCCTCTAGAGAAGGGGAAGCTCCACACACCAGTGATAGCAAACCTTATCTTCAAACCACACACAGTTACAGATTAAGAGAAACTAATCCAGGCACAGGGCAAGCCGAATAGTGTTAATAAGAACTGCTGTGAGTGAAAACATTATTCCCAGTGGGTGTAGCCCTAGTCCAACATGCTGGACTAGCCTGCAAGTTACAATATTCTAGTGAAAGCCTAAAACCCCACCAGCCTTCAAGGCTCAAAGAGTATCTCAGTCCTTCAAAAAATGGATAGAACTTACTGGAACAGCTCCACTTTCCTGTCATGAGCCTCAGATTTGATTCAAGATACTGCAGTGTGCTATCACATAGAACCTGCCCTGCCCTCCCCTCTGGGCAGACACACTCCGTACAAGCCTAAATCCATCTTACTTTCACCATAGCATCTTCTTTGTCACAGCAAACTAGACCTGTTACTATTTCATGGAGACTCTTTCTCAATGATGCTGTATATCTCTGAATTGAAAAAAAAGTATCTTACACTCTGTTCTGCACCTAGTCTATTCCTCTGACTATTACAGATGTATACATCATTCAGCACAGGAGTATCTTCAAACACTTCAACTGGCATGGCCCATCCTTTCAGGAAGTGCCTAAATGAACCCAATAGCCCAAGACCCTCCTCTTCCATCCTAAAAGCTCAGCATCTTCCATACCTAATTAGTCCAGCTGGCTGGACTTCCCTTGAATGACACTTAGTAAACTCAAATCTTATTGTTGTATGAACTGGGCTAAAAAAGGATCCTCAATATGGCAATAGCAAGAAAGATTTACACCAGGTGATCAGATGAAGTGATTGCATCTGTTTTCTTGTGAGAATCCAAGAATTTTCTTGAGAATCCTGAGCTGGTAAGCCACAATGAGAATGATAGCAAGAATCAGAAGAAAACTACATGACAAATAATAATTTTAGTCAAAAAACGATTCTGTAAGCAAACTACAGTGCCAACCTCTACCGCTAAAATACCTATATTTCATAAGTCACCCTTGCTGTCTTCTCGTAACTTGAAGAGGATGGTTTGAGAAAATGACCAAAGGTCTGGGCTGAACTTTGCTTCTAGTAATATTATTAGTGTAAAAAGAAATGAAGCATGTTATCAGAGCATCTTTCTAACCATCTCAGCAAATATTCTTCCTCCTACTTTTCCTCCTAAGTGGATCAGATTAAAAAATGAAGTCATTGTTAACAATGAAAACATAGTCACCTAAGACTATGAAAAAGTGTCACAGAAGACAAAGTCAAAGAAGTGGGATTTCCCAAGCCCTTTAGAGCCCAGAGCATCATGAGTAAGTTCAAGACATTGGACACTGTTTTCATATTGTTGGATTTTGGTTTTGCTTTAATCTGATTATAACTGTGCCTTGGTTCTTCTCTTTTAGAACAAAAATGTATGAGACTTATTTGGGGTTTTGCAGGAATCCACAGTCAAAGATACTAGGTTTTAAAATGGAATTTTGATTTTTAAAGTGTTAAAATTTTTAAAGAATGTGGGGCTTTTAAAATTGGACTGTTTTACATTGTGATATTAACATGGGATCTCTGGGATAAATAAAAAATCACAGTTTAAAGCTTTGCCCAGTGGCAGTATCGTAGCCAATGAGGTTTAACCAAGGTGCAATTACTGCTAATTGAAAAAAATTGTGGTTTAATAGTCATGTGTTTGTGTGTCAAGTTGACAAGTGGTCAATTGTCCTGGTTAGTTTTGGTCAACTTGACACAAACTATAGACACCTGAGAAGAGAGAACCTCAGTCGAGGAATTGGCTCCATCAGATTGGCCAATTATCTTAATTGACGATTGATGTAGGAAGGCACAGACCACATGGGCAGTGTTACCTTTGGGCAAGTGGTCCTGGGTTGTATAAAAAGCTGACTGAGTAGAGACAGAGGAAGCAATCCAGTACGCTGTGTTACTCAGCTCAATACCTGACTATGGGTTCTTATTTTGAGTTCCTGTCTTGATTTCCCTTGATGATGGACTGTAACCTGTAAGTCAAATAAACTCTTTATTCCCTAAGTTTCTTTTTCTTTTTTTTTTTTTTTGGTTTTTTTGAGACAGGGTTTCTCTGTGTAGCTTTGCGCCTTTCCTGGAGCTCACTTGGTAGCCCAGGCTGGCCTCGAACTCACAGAGATCCGCCTGCCTCTGCCTCCCGAGTGCTGGGATTAAAGGCGTGCGCCACCAATGCCCAGCATCCCTAAGTTTCTTTTGGTCATGGTGTTTAGGAAAGAACTAGAAGGGTCTACTAGAACAGAGAGATGGTCGGGACCAACTGTCATTCATCACTACTACAGGGCCAGTCCAGTCTCCACCTCAGGATCACTCAAGTTCACAGTTCCAGGGAATGATGCTCACATTTCACCCTCAGCAACAGTGATTCATGGTACTTCAGTGCAAAGCCTGCCATTGTGCACAGCTAGCCAAAGCCTTCCATTTCAAGCAATCAGTAATTCCTTCTAAGAATATGGAAACATTCCTTACACTCTGGTATAGTATGAGCAAGCTTGAAACAAGCCAAGTTAAGTTCCATTCTTCTAAAGGAGTCTAAATTTACTATCTCAAAGAAATACATACTCAATAGGAATCCTCAGGTGTCATTAAATCACAGAATATGATTTTCCACATCCTGAAATAACCATGAAAATTTTCCTTAAGAAGCAAACAGCACCTCCCCAAATGGAAAAAAATATCCTAAAAATGAATTACTAAAATTCCACTGAATGACACATTCTCCTAGAAATCACTTCCCAGATGCCACCCTCTGTGAAAAAAGTCATAGGGAAACATAATCTTTTGAGGGTACTTAAAAATACATTTTGCCAAATAGGGTGATAACGCTCCTCTCAGGAGCCAAAGAATATCTTTAAAAAAAGAAAAAGAAAAAAAAAACTTTAAGGAAATCTCCCTTCAAATCATTGGTCAATGGGGCCTAAAAGTCTCCAAAACAATATAAGCTATTACTATTGCCCTCGATTCCTTCCAAGATGCCACACATTTGGACACAAGAATCAAGTTGGAATTGTCCTGGAAGCCTCATCTCTGAGAACTAGCTCTCATAGAATCAGGTGAGATGCAAGCTACCAAGAGAAAAGTGACCAACAGTCCTATCATCAACTGTAAAGCCTATGAACCACACAATGACCAGCCTAGCAAGATAGCCCCAATTGTACAATAGTGACACTTACTTCTTAGGTGTAACTAACAACTGCTTCTAACTGTATTCTAAATGCTTATCCTTATATCTCCCAATATCCTTCAACAAAGAAGCTTCTCTTTGCAGATAGTGGTTCCTACAGTTCACAACTGGTCAAAATTTGGAGAATAGGTGATCATGGGATGCTGTGGTGGTTTGAATAAGAATGGTCCCCATAGAGTCATATATTTAAATGCTTAGGGAGTGGCACTATTTGAAAGGATTAAGAGGTGTGGCCTTGTTGGAGAATGTGACACTGTGGGTGGGCATTGAGGTTTAAAAAACCCAAGCCAGGTCTAGTGGCTTTCTCTCTTCCTTCTGTTTGCCAATCCAGATGTAGAATTCTCAGCTCCTTCTCCAGCACTATGTCTGGTCTGGCTTCATGCTGCCATGCTTCCCGCCATGCTGATAATATACTAAACCTCTAAAACTGTGAGCAAGCCCCAATTAAATGCTTTCCTGTATAAGAACTATCATAGCCATGGTATATCTTCACAGCAACCGAACATTGACTAAAACAGGTGCCTAGCCCCAATTAGTTCATCTACAATGTGAAGCCATATACCTAAGACTCATAAACCATCACAGAATAAGGGGGCAGAAATATTGTAAGATCCTGAGGACCAGGATGTACGTTGTGAGCTTGTGTTTTCTCGACAAGACAGGGAAGCTGCACCCACAAACTCTCTGTAATTTGGTTGTGTAAACAGGACCTGCAATGGGACATACCTGTTGACATGCCAATGGGATTGGAGAAGATTTCACTCGGCTCTACCCCAGATAAAGAACCACAAGCAATCAGTGGCAGGTGAGGTTGGAAGAATCAATTTTTTTTTCCAGGGATGTTATTTGAATCTTCGATGGTCTTTTAATTAAAAA
Organism: Peromyscus aztecus; assembly: GCA_902168405.1. Lineage (NCBI taxonomy): Eukaryota > Metazoa > Chordata > Mammalia > Rodentia > Cricetidae > Peromyscus > Peromyscus aztecus. The sequence continues at coordinate 18,037 of CABHPQ010151850.1, forward strand.
AAAAAAAAAACCCAGAGCCAGATATCAGGGTGAAAGCTGAAAGATCAGAGAAACAGAACAGCCAGCCACTAGTTCTACGAAATCCTCAGTCTCAAGAGAGTGAGTTCCTGTTTCCTCATGCCTTATATACCTTTCTCTGCCCAGACATCACTTCCTGGGATTAAAGGCATGTGTGCTTCCCAGTACTGGGATTAAAGGTGTGTGTCACCACTGCCTGGCTCTGTTTCCAGTGTGGCCTTGAACTCACAGAAATCCAGACAGACCTCTGCCTCCAGAGTGATAGGATTAAAGGTGTGTACCACCACTGCCTGACCTCTGTGTCTAATCTAGTAGCTGGTTCTGTCCTCTGATCCTCAAGGAAAGCTTTATTTATATCACTACACAGGGAGAATTCTCTTGGGCTATTCAATCCCTAGTGGTCAGCCCTAAACACCAGTGCATATGGTCAAAACTAAATGGATTCAGTAGGTTTTATACATGTGTGTGTGTTATATGCATATGTAGCAGTAATAACTCCAGAAGAAGAGATCATGAACTTGAGAGGAAGTGGGTGAGAGAGGAGTTGGAACAGAGTGGGGTAGAAATTATATATAAATACGCTATACTGTATGAAATTCTGAAAAAAAATCAAAAATAAATTAATTAAAGTAAAAATTAAAACAAAACTAAGAGGATGAGCTAGAGAGTTTGCTAGTGGTTATGAGCACTTAGTGTTCTTGCTGAAGACCTGGGTTTAGCTCCCAGCACCCATATCAGATGGCTCAAAAGTCACTTATAACTGCAACTTTGGAGGTAACCAAGTTCCTGGCCTCCATGGGCACCTGAACCCACATGCATACACACACACACACACACACTTAAAAATAAATCTTAAGGAACATGAAACACAGAGGGGACTAGCATCTCCAGTCAGGCAATGCCAAGGGTCTCACGGGCATCCACCACTCTCTTCTTTCTCAGCAGCAGCTCACTGGACACAAGGTCCTCAAAATTTCTCTCCCTTTGTCTTTTCCCACTAAAGTGAGAAAATTTAAGTTGATTTCTGCAGGTTTTGGATTCAGCAAATGTTTGTGCTGTGTGTTTGCCAGCTCTTTATCAGCTTTCTGTGCATGGCCAGAAGGAAGCTCACCTGTCTTTGAGCTCAGAGAAATGAATGAGCCAAAGAACTTGACATGAAGGCAGTCCTGTCATCCCAAAGAGCAGGAATAGGAAATTTGTCTCAAAAAAAAAAAGAGTTATTAAAAAGGCAGTGAAAGATTTACCACTTTCCTTTTTCCCTTTCAAAAAAGTCAAAGGCTATTCCTTGTTTGAATGAGAACAAAGGCCGTGGAGGATCAAGGTGAAGGTAAATATTTGAAATAATGTGTCATTGTATTCTCCATAATGGCCTGCAGTCTTTGAACTCTGACAGCTTTCCTATCTACAGGTTGGTTGGTTTTTTTCTTATTTGCTCTCTTAGACTGCCAGCCACCAAAGCGGCTCATAAACACAAGGGTACTGAAAGGCATTCAGCCAGCATGACCTCAGAAGTATTTACATACTGTGATGGAGACCATGATATAACTCAAGTTTCTGTATCGCTGTACGCTCTGCCAATGACTATTCCAGTGTGTCCCTCAGGGACCTGCTAAGTATTGGTTTAAGATAAAAGAGCAAAGACAAACATTGGTGTGTGACCTGAGGTGTGATTTTCCAAGAGGCCATTGTTTCTTAGCACCAACTGCCTAGACTTCATCCTCTGCAGTTCTGAGCTCCCAGTCCTGAAGTGCATCCTGAGCTGTGAGGTCAGGGATTCAACAGAGTGGTTACAGTTGAGAATCACTGCACTTGGAAATGGCGGAGATGCTTCTATTCTGTATGGCACACAATGTGAGGCGTGACATGCTGGACTTGGGGAGAAATTTGGACGGGGACTAGAAATGGCTGAAGAAGAAATATCACTGCACCCCAAGCCGAAGTCTGGTAAAATGGAAAAAAAATACATGAATGTGAAAATGAGAGGAATACTACATGAAAGGAGCACTGAAATGGGTTTTTAGAATGGGGTTCAGAGCCCACTGAGGAACTCTAATTTATGTTGCTTAGAATGTGAACTCTGATCATTTCAACCCTTTGACCTATGACATCCAGAAGGACCCAAATAACTAGATAATCACCAGTACCCAGAGGCTCCTAGCATATTTTAAGAGGCTACAACTGCTGTTTTCTAGACATTTCCATCTGTTTATACATTCTTTTATTAGTGGCATACCCTGTCCCTTCTTTATCAGTTACATAGTCCCGGTTTTCTCCCAATCTTTAAAGCTCCCACTTTCTCTGTCTTGTTGGAAAAGTCATTCGGACCAGGTGAACCCGTCCTCCCAAATTACAATCCCTCAGACCCACGTGAAATTCTTCTGCTTTTACAGTTTCTAAGTTGGAATTGAATGACACCCACCAATACAAATAACAAGAGGTGAGGGCTATATTCCTCCACTTGGGGAAGGGGGGGGCACGTTCTAGCCTACAAGATAAAGAGCCGAATGAAGCTTAACTGTCCAGTGAAAGTCTACAGTTCTATCTTCTCCATGCACCTGGGGAAACACCCCACACACAACCGTGAGAGGCTGGGTGCTGTCTTTGAGCCCTTCTCTCTACTGGGATTCTTCGGCTGCGGGGATTTCCACAGTGGCCTGGAGCCCTTTGGCAAGGCATCCTGCTACCAAAGAATGGAGGGCAGGAAGGACTGTGAAGAACTGTAAGGGAGGTGCCAAAGGAGTCCCCAATGAGCAGGTCAGCTTTCGAATGAAGCACCCTTTTCCATTCCATCCATTCAAGGCCAGGTCCTCCAGGGGTCCTTTAAACTCCTTTCAGGCAAGTCAAGCAGATGTACCCCAGTCATGGGGGAAAAGATTCAAATGAGATCTCCCCCAATGTTATCTATCTATTACACTTCTTATTAGGGAAAGAAAAAAAAAAAAAAAAAAAAAAGGACAGGCCAGGCAGTGGTGTCACACGCCTTTAATCCTAGCACTCGGGAGGCAGAGTCAAGCAGATCTCTGTGAGCTCAAGGCCAGCCTGGTTTAGAGAGCTAGTTCCTAGACAGCCAAGGCAACACAGAGAAACAGAGAAGCCCTTGTCTCAAAAAGCAAACAAACGAACAAACAAACAACAACAGGCTTTGTAGTGAAGGGGGTGTGAGCTTCTAGAGAACAGGCTACAGAGTTTCATCGGACATGAAAGGATCTCTTCTCTGTGTGGTGCCAACTCTCCAGCTATGACCAATGTCTTTGCCTTCCCTATCCTCTGTCAAAATACATCTGCCAGGACAGGGTTTCCCAACATCAGTAAAAACATCTGCAGATCTCCTGAAATGTTTCAATATAAGAGAAAAGTGGCAAAAGTAATCATTTCAGAGTCTGGAACTAAAACAGAGAAAGGGGGTGTTTATCCATGGACAACTGATCACCTGATAAGTGGGGCTCCATGACTCCTGGGCCTGGGCTGCTCCCACTGCCCTCTCGCTCAGACGCACTGGTGAGTCTACCGGGGCAGACCATAAACCACCCACTCCACTGCTAGAAGCGCTCACCATGCCTAGTGGGACTGCAAATAAAAATATTCAGACTGGCGAGAAAAAAGTGGATATACCCATGACCAGAGTGTACAGCAGACAGACTGGCTACTCAGATACTGGACAGGGAAATTCTAGAAATGAGAGAGCTATAAGGCTCAAATGAGGTCCCATGTGCTGACACAGCATACTCTCACAGGGGAGACCCATGAGAGCCCAGTGGAATGGAAAACCCAGGATGCATTCGAAACCTACTTGAACTTTGAACTTGCTCCTGGTGCACAGCCAGATGTGGAAGCTGCACTAGAGATGCATGTGCACCACCTCTGATCGCTCCCTGGCTGACTGCCAAGCTATGCAGACCCCGGGCAACCCATAGAAGTCGGGCTGTAGAGAGGAAAACAAGAATGGAAACAAAAAAATGTGATTCTCTGCATCACAGGGGCAAAGGTTGTGCAGATGGGCTCTGAGCAATTAACCAAAACAACAATAACAGAAACAATAGGAAGAAGAAGAGAAAAGACCAACTGTGAACCCTGATGTTGAGCTTAACATGAAGAAATTACCCAAAAACAGAGCAGAAAGGAACATGATTGAAAGAGGCCTATGAGAAAACAACACTCAGTCATTATGTATGCACCAAGGGCCTCAGAGAAAGACAGGGAGAGAAAATTTGAGGGGAGAGATGAAAAAGCAAACATCATGTGTGCTGAGAAGTTCTGAAAACCCTGAAAAAGGGAACACCCAGAAACAGATAAAGGAAGTGAAGAGACACAGCGATGCAAAGATGGCTGGCTCCGCAGAGGGCAATGGGCTGTTCTTTGAGAAATGAAACCCTCTAACCTAGAATTGTACACGTCCAGTAAAGTTCTAGGTGTTAAGTAGGTTGGGCCCTCTGTCATCAATTAACCGACAATACAGTTCCCCACAGACTTACCCACAGGCCAGTCTGATCTAGGCAGTTCTTCAACTGACTCTCTTCTCTCAGATGATTCTAGGATGTGTCAAACCAAACCAGGACAGGAAGCATTTAAAGTAAAATTAAAGGTAAAAGCAAAAGTCTTTTATTTGGAGGTCTGTTGTGGTGAAATTTTATTTGTGCTCTAACAAATAAAGCTTGCCTGGGGATCAAAGGACAAAGCCACTATATGAAACATAGAGGTCAGGCAATGGTGGCACATGCCTTTAATCCTAGCATTCGAGAGGCAGAAAGTCATCTGGATCTCTGTGAGTTCAAGACCACACTGGGAACAGAGCCAGGCGTGGTGACATATGCCTTTAATCCCAGCACTAGATAACCAAAGGGGTCTGGAGGTCTGTACAGACAGACAGGAAGTGACAGAGCTGGGCAGAAAGAGGAAGTGATGTAGCTGGGCGGAGAGAGGAAGTAAGATGGCAAGGCACAGAAAGGCATGAGTATACAGGAAGTAGCTCTCTTGGGCTGAGGGTTTTCTAGCGAGAAGACTTGTGGCTGGCTTGTTCTATTCCTCTGATCTTTCAGCTTTCACCCTGGTATCTGGCTTGGTTTTTTTTATTATTTTTTTTATTAATAAGACAGTTTAGCAATTCGTGTTACAGTCTGTAGCCTGGAGAGTAGCAAATGATATGAATGTAATGGTCAAACGGACAAGGAAGGTGAATGGCGCTGGGCTGTGGGGAGCCTCTTGCATTCAATATGGAGTCCTGCTGCATTCAGGTAAGTGGGTACTGGTCTCTGCAGCAACTACCAAGGGGCAACGTGAAAGTAAAGATAGAATGCGAAGGATTTAAAACAAGATACTAGGATGCATATATTTGGCTAAGGATATGCATTCAAGCTATATAAAGAGCTTCTGTGGGCCTGGAGAGATGGTAAAGAACGCTTGCAAAGGACCTGGGTTCAGTTCCCTGCACCCATGTGGCAGCCCACAAGCAGCTATAACTCCAGTTCAAAGGGACTAAATGCCTTCTTCTGATTTCTGCAGGTACCAGGCATTCACATGGTACACATACATACATGTAGGCAAATATACAATTTTTATACACATCTTTAAAAACACATACATTTAAAAAAAAAAACACATACTTTTAAAATATGAAAACAAAGAACTACGATAAAGTAGGTTAATAGTCTTATACATTTTCTGCTAGTGTTCTCCTGTCTTAACTGTTGTTATTTCATAAATGAATCAAAATGTCATTTTTACCTCATAAGTACATATAATTTTGTGTCAACCAAAGCATTAAAAAATTAAGACTGTTTTAAAGTCCAAATGACCCAGTGAAAATGGACAAAATCTTACCTATTTCACCGAAGGAGACGTAAAGATGTTTGGCGTTCTTAGTCATCAGAAGTGTACAAACGAAGACCTCGAGCAGACACTGCAAACCACCCCCTAGAGTGGTCCAAATGAAAATGACCAATGTTACTCATGGTCTTGCCATTCCTCTCCTCAGTGTTCACCCCAGAGAAGTGAAAACATATGTCCACCGAGCATCTTGCACAGGAATGCTCATTACTGTTTATTCATAACAGCCCCAACTCAAAGCAGTGTGATGTCTCTCAGGGACATGGACAAACAAACCGTGGCATCTTTCTGCAACACAATATGACTCGACAAAAGAGAGAGGGTGAAAGGCTGAAACAAGCCAGAGAATGCATGTATCCCTACAGAAACATGTCAGATGGGCAGGACAGTAAGGCACCGTTGTGTGAACTTAAACCACAGGAAAATGAGCAAAGCCAGTTCAGGGGGGAAGTAACTCAAGAACGAGGCTGGCGTTTGGTGGTGATGCTAGCGACGAGAGAGCTGTCTAGGGTACAGAAGTATCTGTGTACATATCTATATCTTAATCAAAATGTATATAGTTTTGCAATGTGAGATTTATACATTTTACTGCAATTTCATTTAGGCAATGCAATTTTATATACTTCAATAACACACACACCTATGTCTTCTTTTCTGTCTCATTGACGGCGACTGTCCTCCAAAGCTACTAAAGATAGGATGGTACACTTTGGGTGCCATAAATTCTGTCAGGTCCCAGCCCTGAACAAGACTTTTAGTTCTAGGTTATGGTCATCCCCAAACCGATGAAACAAGAGGATTTCCCAAGCAAAAGTGAATCACCGGCTTTGTGGTCAATCCACCACCAGCTGCCATGTTGACAGGTGTCCAGCAGAGCCCAAGGAAGAAAAGATACCCACTACTCAGCCAATCTACTTGCTGGTTTGATACATCATTTAGTGTATTATATGTCACTTGGATAGCATAAACATGAACCTCTCAAATCACAAATCAACAAACTGTTTCTCTGAGGAATAAGGATAACATTTAGGGTGACGCACTGAGTTAAAGAGAGGGTTTTACTCACCAGTGGCTTCCCCAACTTCCCTAAAAATGATTCCTATGGCCCCATCCACCAATTCTCTCTCATCAGATTCATTGCAGGGGTTCACGGAGGCTTCAGAAACTAGCAATACTGTGTGTGAAATGACAAGTATCATAATGACTAAAAACCATTCATCTAAAACCCAAAGCTTTTTGAAGGAACTGAAGTAACCTTTGGTGACACGGTAAAAGACTCAGGCAGGGGTCAGTGTGGAGTGGCAAGGATACGGTCCTGTTTATGATGACGTGGCCACATTCCTGCAGTTTCAGAGACTACTCAAAGCACTGGGTAAGAAACTGATAAAAGAGGAGTTCAAGAAACCTGAGTACAAGGCATTGGCTCAGTAATGGGTTTTGGTTTGTTTGCTTGCTTGTTGTTTTGTTTTGTTTGCTTTTGCCTTTGGTTTTGGTTTGGTTTTTTGTTGTTTTTTCCAGACAGAGACCTGGCTGTCCTGGAACTCACTCTGTAGACTATGCTGGCCTTGAACTCACAGAGATCCACCTGATTCTCCCTCCTGAGTGTTGGGATTAAAGATGTGCACCACCACACCTGGCTTTTAAATGTAATGCTAAAGAACTTTGGTTTACTGAGTAAAATAATTCCATCTGTAAAATTAAATTGAGAATGAGTAGGAGAAATTAAGTACAAGTTAAGAGCATAGGCTAAGGTGCTGGAGAGACGGCTCAGCATTTAATAGCATACATTGCTCTTGCAGAGAACCTGAGTTGTGTTCCCAGCACCCACACCAGTCAGCACACAACTGCTCTAACTCCATCCAGGACATCTAATGCCCTCTCTCAGCCTCTCCAGTCAGCTTCCCTCACCTCCACATACCCTCAGAGGTATACACATATATACACTTTTTAAGAACATGGGCTAAAAGTCTAGCTCGACCCTAAAGCTGTATTAGCGAGCTTCATTTGTAGAGAGTGGCCCAGTTTCTCTGTATTAACTTCTTGATCTTTAAAATGAGAGAACTAGGGAATCCCACAAGGCTGTTGTCAACATTGAACTTAGTGATATACATATATATGTGTGTGTGTGTGTGTGTGTGTGTGTGTGTGTGTGTGTCTGTGTCTGTGTGTGTATGTGTACATATATATATAATATATATATATATATAACTACAACTACAGTAAATTATTGCTCTCATGGCATCCCATTTCAATCCTCAGAGACAAACATCATTGAAGTAGTTTAGGGACACAATTTAATTACTATGCAGGATTGATCCAAAAGACAACTTTTAAGTGACTGTGCTTTTTACATCACACACAGTAGATAAGAGAATCATTCTTTAGCCATATTATAGATGTATCCAAGTTCTAGATTCTTTTCTCTGTTGCTATGATAAAACACCCAAACCAAAATCAACTTCAGGGTGGAAAGGAACCTAGAGGCAGGAAAGGAAGCAGAGAGTAAGGAGAAATGCTGCTTACTGGCTTGCTTCAGCTACCTTTCTTATCAACCCTGGCCCACCTGCCTAGCATCACCCACAGTGGATGGAGCCCTCCAATATCAATTAGCAATCAAGAAAATGCCCCACAAGCCATTCTGAGGGTGGAGAGACTCTCCTCCCAAGTGTGACAAGTTGACAAGCAAGATTACCTATCAAATATTCTTTGTAACTTTTATAATTATCGTTTCACGGAATATTCATGGAATATTTCTGATGCACAAAACAAAACCCTATTGATCCCCAAATACTCCATTTGAAGGACCGGTAAAGGCAGGAAGATGACTCACTCTGCCTGTGGACCCACTGAGGAAACTCACCTCTGAGGGTAGCTTGGAATAAAGTCAGCAAAAGGGGAGGCCCAAAAACTCCTGCGGAGACTGCTTTGTTTTCTCTCATGAACTGTGGAGAAGAGCTGTGGCAGATGGCAGAGGCTCTTTAAAAGTCCTTACATATTCCAGTTGGTTTTGCAATATTCCACTCGTTGATCAGGTGACCCAGAGAACAGACAGAGGCTCTGAGGTAGCTGAAGGAGCTGTATGAGGAACAGTTTTGAGGGCTGGGAAAGAGAGAGATGACCTCATAACACATGCGCTGCAGGAACACCAGCTTTCCTGACGGGAGCTCTGCCACTGGGTCGGTTCTGCAGGGCAGTTCTCTGTCCTGAAGCCTGTGGGTCCCGCACTGGATATGGCTGCCCCTGGGAAGGGGGCACGTTCTCTGGGAGGCAGTGTCAATGGGATTGCCAGGGCAATTCCTGGAATCAACTGGGGATATCCGGGTGCCTCAATCCAACAGTCCGGAAGTGAGGACTTTCGGGTGGCTCACCACTGACCCCACTTCAGTCACAGAAATCCTGAACCTCCTATAGATAACTGCATTGCCCCACCTTCCTATTTACATAAACACTGCCTATTTACATAAACAGCTGCCTATTAACATAAAACCAGCATGTCCCAAATCATCCTTTGCTTCTGATTCTGTTAAGGTTTTTAGTCTGTTGTCATCTCTAGAAGATCTGACTATCTAGTCTCTATTTGGATCTGCATTTTCCATGAGCTACTGGTGCTGTTTAGAATATGTCTGAACCCCAGTCCCATATTTGAGGGAGAGGGAGTTTCCATATCTGGGCAGAACTCTGGCCTTCCTCTGTCTGGATCAGTATCTCTTCATTTGAGAGAGGGCTTCCTGAAGCTGAGAACCCATGATCTCAGACTTAGGATTTTAAAATAAAGCACTGTTTGTTGATACAGCTGAGAGTGATTTTTCAGTGGAGGGTGTGGAATTTATTGCCACTGTGGGCAAAAATACACTGCTTTCTGCACTTGAGCTGAAATGTAACAAATCCATCTCTACATATTACTGAAGCCGTAGGCTGATGTGTGGCTTATGGAATGAATCCCCTGACAGTGGTTTCCTGGTTTCTTGAGGAGAGGAAGGTCAGAACAGCCTGTCCAACGTTGGTATGCAAGGGCGGTGCCCAAACTGGAAGGGTACAAAGAACAGCTGCTTTGGAATTACTGTGGTCATATACTTGGGGGTACACTGCTGATAAAGTGAGGAAAACATACTGGATAAAATGGGGGTAGGGAGACTTATTTATGAGCGAGAAAGAGAATCAAGAGTTGTATTTGTCAGGTTTGGGCTAGGAGCTCCTCAGGCCATGCTCGCCTGCAGTAGCCTCTTTCTCTCTCACCCTCATCGCTAGCTCTACATAATTCCCACTGCTGCGGGGAAATGACAAGCGGTCTTCCAAGAGGGTCTGTGAGCTGACAGCTCTCACCTGCCCAAGGAAGTTTACAATAAGCCATTGGGCTACAGCGACCACGTACCACAGGGTGGACACCAGCCAAAGGCCAAAGCTTTCCCCCTTCCTCTACCGCCTGGGAAGCAGAGTCAAGCCAGACATGAGCACCTACTGTGAGCTATTCACCGACTACATGACATAGGACCTCCCTCCCCTTTTTAGAAACCCACAAGATGAGAGTGCCACATTGCCCTGTGGGGTCTGAACTTTCCTCCAAACTGACATGCTGTCTTTCTATGGCATTAATAACTCTTCTGGTAAATCTCTTACCCCCGCCCCAAATCTACTCCAGTGTCCCTCTTGTGCCCCAAACCTGATACTTTTCAGTATTTTTCTTCTTTGGTCAGTAATAGCTAGGTAAATTTTAACTCAAATGAAAAGGAGTGACATGGGCTGATTACTTGCTTGTTGCCAAAACTTCTGCTCCAAGTGTAAGCTGAATTAAATAATGTGAAATGATAGTGATATGATATGGTGATGATGGTGATAACAGTGATGATGGTGGGGGGGTGGAGGTGGTGGTGGTGGTGGTGGTGGTGGTGGAGAAGGTGGAGGTGGAGGTGGTGGTGGAGGTGGTGGTGGTGGAGGTGGTGGTGGAGGTGGTGGTGGAGGTGGTGGTGGTGGTGGTGGTGGAGGTGGTGGTGGTGGCGCTGTGGGGAGTGAAGTGTAAAAGAAGAATTAAAAGGATATTAACAACCAACATAAGAAATAGATGATGACTGCAATGGCCACTTCAGGAGTCCGTGAACTTTTTCCAAGTTCTTCTCCAAAGGAAAAATCACTATAATTTTTAAATCTTTCCTAACAAGCTTTGAATAAGTGAAGATTTGATATTGAAGGAACAGGTCTTATACAGAAAATCCACAGTGCTTGGAGTGAGAAAGTATTTCAAATCACAGTTTTGTCCCCTAAGAGCGGTTTAATTTTGGTGCCATTATTCATCTCCTGGAAACTTACCTGGTAAATGAGACACAGAAAGTGACATAAAAATCAGTCAATAAGGGGCTGAAGAGTTGGTTCAGCAGTTAAGCCAGCATACTGCTTTTGCAGAGGACCCAGGTTTACCCCATCACTCATTTCTGGCAGCTCACAACTGTCTGTAACTCATAGGTACATATCCACACTTGGACATTCACATATACATATAATTACCAATAAAATAAAATAGATAAATACATATGAATGATAGCAGTTTGTACTCTATGAGATGCAACACAAACTTAATGCCAGATTTTGTAAAAGGTGATGGGTTTCTGTGGTGAGCGCTCTGAACCAATACACAAATCACCCAGATGCTTCTGTCCCCACTTAGACTTGGTGCATACCTGTTGAAGGGATGTTTAACTTTTTTCATCTTTGAGTTGGTGACCTAATACTTCTCCTCTCAGTTCCAAGGAGAGACAAAAGCATTATATATTATAAAAATCAGGCACATAGTAAATTCAAGTTGTCCTATATTTTATGATCATAAAACTTACCTTCATTTGGAAATCTCCATCAAAATATATAACCATTTTTAATGTAGCATATTAAAATTTCCTTATAGTGACTCTGTGGCAATATACAGCTCTGTCACACATCTGAACTCCCTTTGAATCACCAAAGATTAGAGAGGGGCAGTATGTGTGGTTGTGACATAGTTAATGGATTTCACCTCTTTCCAATGTGGTCATCAGAACTAAAGATCCTACTCCTTGCTGTACAAGATAGCCAGGATTTTTCATTGTAGCCACAGACCTCTTAGAAAAGGTAAATCCAAAGACGTACACAGATGCTCCTTTTCATTCATCTTTCAGATTGGCCTTTCCTCTGCAGACTTTGACCATCACCTTTATCAGATAAATAGCCATGTCTTCATTCCCTACTGAATATGTAACCTTTTTCATATCATGTCTTGTTCCTTTGATTTATATATTCAATATTTCTCTCAGAATGAGTACTTATGTGTTGACACAGTTGACTGGATAATTCAGAAAACTTTCTCTCCCCTCCCCCTTCCCTCATTTCCTTTGATTTGGAACTTTTGGAAGGCTTTTTAAGATTTCTTTATGTTTATGAGTATTTCTCCTGCATGTATGTGCACCATGTGCACATCTGGTGCCTGCAGAGATCAGAAGAGTGTTGGATCCCCTGGAACGGAAGTTCCAGATGGTTGTGAGCCACCGTGTGGGTGCTGGAAACTGATCCTGGGTTCCCTTCATGTGCTCTTAACCCCCTTTTGGAAGACTTTTGAGGAGATCACAGTCCACACTGATGATGAATATGATGTAAAGACAAATACAGAAGTCTCCTCACATGGATTCATCTAAAACTAAACATCTAAATAGTTCCTGGACACACACAGTAGATTCTCCTTGGCTGGTAAAATGTCTCCTAGACTTCCCATTCTAAAACCACCCAGCCAGACGTGCTGTTTTATCCTCAGAACAGCTCCAGCTAACTTCAGTCTATGTCTCACCTGCATTTTAAGTGAAATGGTAAGAATAAGGAAAGGTCTGGCTCCCCCAATCCTCTGAAAATTCAGACTAGTAATAAGTTATTACAAATGGGTGTGTCTTCCCATGTGGAATAGATTCCAAAGTAATTGCATCTTTTCATTTTCAAGATGTATGAATTATACTGGGGGGGGCAGTTATGGGATTCCAAAGTAATCTGAAAAATCCATTTATATGACAGGATAATGAGTGGTTGATCTTTCCCTCCCAGAGCCCTGTTCATTTTGGTCAGTGCCCTTGTCTTGTGTCTGAAGACTCCAGGGTGTCATCTGGAGACAGCCACCTGCATCTGATTTCTTGCTTATGAAGCACTGGGGTCAGATCCAATGAGGACATCACTGGAGAAATTCCAGTTTGACTTAGTGTCCATGGAAAATGAGCACTGTAGAATGGGAAACCTTTCCCCTGCCTGTGTGAAATGCACCCCTCCCTCCCATTCTCAACCTTTCAAGATAGATCAGCTTCTAGTTGCTTCTTCAGAGCTCTCCCTTGCTGCTGACAGTTGAATGAACAGCTCCTGCCTGTGCATTCTCTGCAGCACATCAATGGCCTTTCCTGTGTCTGTCTATCCTTCCTCTATGACTGTTGATCTCATATCTTTGTTTCTTTTTCTCCTTCTACATTCAAAAAGACTTCTGGACCTCCAAACACATAGGTCACATGAAAGAACTGAAGCATGTTATTTTGGTTCTGTTATGTAAATACTTTTATGCTCAGGAGATCTAGCAGAATTTCATGGGCAAGCATTATATTAATGTCTCTTGACTTTATTTTGTATTCATGCTGTAATGCAACACATTGCAGAGATCCAAAGTGGAAGTTTGTGGTTTTGAGGGTTGTGCATAGCTCAGAAGATTTCTCTGTACATCTCTGGAAGCCAACACAAAATTCTAACCCCAAAGGACAGCAACTTATAGCAGTTTATATAGCCTATATAGTATATATAGCCTGTCTCAGGCTACAACAGAGCAAAATCTGTTTTCCTGTATCTCCCACAGTGAACTCGCCCCACACGTGCAAACTCTTTCCATAAAGTCAACGCTTCATTAATGAAGCAGACTCAAACACAACTAGCAGAATTAGCACGGAGGAAAAGTGTACATGAAAAATATTTGAGCAGTTTGTCATAACGTGAGTTCAAAAGACAGAGAGAGAGAGAGAGAGAGAG
>CABHPQ010151850.1:31897-42987 GCA_902168405.1 Peromyscus aztecus
AGAGACAAGCCTGCCTCCACTTGCCCCAAAGTGCATGGACCAATGACCTTTTCTTTCCAGAACTTTTCTCGTACTAAATAGTTTCCCTAGAACAAAGCTTCCACTCAATTGAGTCATAACACCTGTTAAACCTCTGTGTGGCTGACCCTGTGATCATTTTCTAAATATGATCCTTGAATATATCAGAGCATAAAACCAAAGCTATATGAACAACTGAACTTCTCTAAAGACGGGATACGCTGGTTTTCTCTTGTAACCAATCATGTTAGGGATGTGACTTATGACTTAGCTATAGTCTAAGTTTGAGTCTACTCTCAAACTTCCATCATTTGTTCTTTGAATAAAGGGTCAAGATAAATAAGTTAGTAGCAGAAAGGCTGTTTTAAGACTGTATTTCTCAATCGTGTATACCTACACCGCTTTTCTAGGAAAGCTAAAGAGATAAAGTCAAAGAATGAATCTAAACATTAAAAGAAAACAATGTGGCTATGATGCACTGTCTAGAATTACTAAAATACTTTTATTAGGCAGCCATGAGCAAAGACCCACTGAAGAAGAAGAGGAGATATGGAATCATTTGTCCCCTACCAACAGAAGCTGCTTCTGCATAGGACAAGGAATACAGCCATATTGCAAAGTCTGCGAGACCATGTGCAAAATTCCCCCAGAAGAGGGTACTTCCATATCCAGGGCCTGGGGCAGTGCCATCTGTGAAGGAGATCGGCGTGGACGATCAGGTTCACAACCAGAAAGACACCATGCCCTCAGTTCCTTCCTCTAGCTTCCCAAGCCTCCAGCTTACTGATCCCTGCCTTCACACCTTATACATCTGTCAACACATTTTTAGACAGAACCAAGGATGCAGGGCCATTTTCAATAGCATCTTGTTCAGAGAGAACCCCAGTATCCAATCATTATGATAAGGTTCTTCTGTTGTTTTTTTTTTTTTTTCTGAAGTCCTAGAGAAGAAATGAAGAGCATGGTTCACTTTGTTATCTGATCAATTCACTACAATTATTTGCAACACTAAAGGGAGAAAACTCTCTTCCCCTCTAAGAAACCTGGTCATAAAATAATGGTTGCAGCTTCCAGCCAGGCAAGCCACTCAGCAAACAATGAGCAAAGGGCAGTAGAAGACACACAAGTCACCTTGTAAATATACCCTTCGGAGAGTTTGTCAACATCAGAATAAAGGAAATGAAGTGTTCCAAAAGCTGGGGACTGCCGGTGGAAGCAGGGATGAGCAATAGGAAAAGTCTTCTAAATGCTTCAGAATGCACCTTACAGTTCCCAAACTGCAACAAAAAGTCAATAGCTATGTCTAAGTCATAGTTTAACACAAGATAAAAAATAATTATTCCAAAGTTTTTCTAAATTGTGAGTTCAGAAAACACTCATTATATAGTGTATGTGTTTATTTGCATATGGACATATGCATGTGCACCAAACTAAAAACGGGATCCCTGTATCAGTAAAATAACAAAATGTGTGTTTTATGGGACCGCCATTCCCAAATGCCTGTCTCATTGGATGTATCTATGGCTACCTGTTGACAAGAACAGTAGTTTTACCACAGTTCAGAATCATTCATAAACAAAGAACATTAATACCTAACATAATGTAGGAAAATGTTTTTAAAGCTAAAGTCATTTCCATAATAGAGAGTATGTCTGGATAAGATTACTGAAAACACATCAGATCTTCCAAGATTACACGTTAAACACAAGTGTAATTTCAACCAAAAATTTCAAAGGAGCTTATTTATTTTCTTTATATTGATTTGACCAAAAACAATTAAACTTTTTCCTGGGAAGATAGACCATACAGTGTGAAAGAAAAACGTTATAAATAAGATAAAGACAAAACAAACAACAGTCTTCTTACTATTTAGCCCAGGCTATTCACCAGATCTCTGCAATCCTTTTGCCTCAGAATTCTCCTGAATGCTGAATTACAAGCATGTTCCCCCATATTCAACAGAAATTTGCTTATGTTATTACTTTTGCTTTTCTCTGTTGTAGAATATTATTTTAAGATGTTTTATTACATTTGTTTATGCTGTAGAACATTTGTTTAATGATGTAAAAATGTATTGCATTCTTTTATGTTGCATTTGTTTAACTGTGTGAAGCTGTGTTACTTTACCTGTCTAAAACACCTGATTGGTGTAATAAAAAGCTGAGTGGCCAATAGCAATGCAGGAGAATGGATAGGCAGGGCTGGCAGACAGAGAGAATAAATAGGAGAAAAGAAGAAAAAGGAGATAAAGGAACAAGAAAAGAAGGAGGATACAAGGGGCCAGCCACCCAGCTGCACAGTAAGCCATGGAGAAAGAAGTAAAGAAAGGTATACATAACAGAGAAAGGCAAAAGGTAGACAGGATAATTTAAGTAAAGCTGACTAACAACAAGCCAAGCTAAGGCTGGCATTCATAAGTAACAATAAGTCTCCTTGTGATTTATTTGGGAGCTGGATGGCAGGTCCCCAAAAGAGCAAAGAGTAAAGAGTCAAAATAATGAACTACATTTCTCCTTTTTCTTTTTTAAAATTTTTAATTTGCTACAAAGTAATAGACTTTCGTATGGGATTTTCATGCATATTTCATTTTGTGACTGATATGTCTCCCCTCCTCAGGTCCCCCTTCATTTCTCTGCCCCTCTTCCCTTCTCTCCCTTTTTACCTTCAGCACTTCCCACTTCCACTTTGTTCTATTGTCTTCCCCACATCCTTCACTTAGAGCCTCTTTTTCTAGTCACAGGAGCCCCCTTTCTAGCCTTCACCCGCATTTTCTCACACCCAGATATGCATACTTCACAGTTAGAGGCAAGGATCCCCATATGAAAGAGTTTGTCTTTCTGATTTTCATAATCCAGTCATCTGTTGATGAGCATACAGACCGATTCCATTTGTTTGCTCTTGTATAAAGAACAGCAATAAACATGAATGTGTCTCTGTAGTAGGCTGTGGCATCCCTTGGATCTCCATTTCCTACACCCAGGCAACTATTTGTTGTCATTTATTTTCTTGGTGGTTGCCATTCTCACTGATGTGAGATGGAGTTTTGAAGTAGCTGTGATATTTGTCTGATGGCTAGAGTTATTGAACACTTTGAAAATATGTAGTAGACATTTGTGTTTCTTCTTTCGGAAACTGTCTGTTCGTATCTTTGGTCCATTAGCTGATTGCCAGCTAGTTTTCTTTGGTTTTTAATATTTTACAATCCCTTGCATATTTTGGCTGTGAACCCCTTGTTTGGGGTATAGCTGGCAAGACTGTTTCACAGTCTGTAGACTTTCTCTTTATTCTATTGATAGTTCCTTTGGCTGTGTGGAAGCTTTTAAATTTCATATGCTCTCACTTGTCAATTCTTAGGGGTTTGAAGACAGAATTAATTACACTCACACACTTCATTGTAGGGGGACTGAACCCAGAGCTTCCTGCATGTTTGGTAAGAGCTTTACCACTGAGCTGGACCCCCACCCCAGAAAGTTAAGAAGGAAATGTAAGCACAAGAGCTTATAAAATACAGTGTCAACTTCTTAGATGAATAATGAATTATTTCGGTATAGACAAAATAAAAGCAAGAATACTAATGTCAGTCCTTATATAGTCATTTAAATTTCAGATGTATTCAAGAGGTAGACATGAACAAGAGCACCACTCATGTAAAATAATATAAATATCTTAAATTTCCTTTTGATATTAGGATAGGACCATCATAGTTAAGAGTAAAATCAATATAACCCAATGCTGATAGATTTGACCCCCTAAAAGTCAAACTTTTCAGTGTCAAAAATGCCACAAACATTTTTAACTAAGGGGGGAAAAAATCTATGTATACAAACATACACACACAAGAAACAAGTGGCACTAAAAGAATTAAGGTCTTTAAATATTTCAAGACCATCAAAATCATAAGAAAAGCTACAAAAGACCCTAAAATGTGTTCAGTATAAACAGACAATTACAATAGAAGAAATAAACAGATAGCAAATGAATCCTTATTCTTTCTAATGAAAGACATAAATGCAAACAATGAAATATTTTCTTTTACTAACAAAGTTGGCAATGTCTAAAATAAAAAAATACTGCCTTGCTTCAGGAAGATAGCAAATTATAACACCACTCCTGGTAAAAAGTAAAATCATTCTTAATTTCTAAGAGGGCAGAGTATGTACTCAATACCTTTAAAAGCTGCACACTTTTAATCAAAAACCCCTCCAAGAAAGTTAGTATGTGATAGTTTTCTAAAGTTTATCACACATTAATAATAATCAAAATATTTATGTTGCAAAAACGGTAAAAGAAACAGCTAGGTAGCATAAAGCCATTATAATAATAGTTATGTAGGCCGGGCGTTGGTGGCGCATGCCTTTAATCCCAGCCCTCGGGAGGCAGAGCCAGGCAGATCTCTGTGAGTTTGAGGCCAGCCTGGGCGACCAAGTGAGTTCCAGGAAAAGGCACAAAGCTACACAGAGAAACCCTGTCTTGAAAAACAAAACAAAACAAAACAAAAGTTATGTAGTAAACTTCATATTCTATGGCTGAGTAAAAAAAAAAACAAAACATATTTTTTTATTTTATAAAATCATAACACACACACACACACACACACACACACACACACACATTCACAACTAACAGGATAGATAAACTCTAAAATGCTATCAATACTTGTCTTCAAACAAGGATTTCAATTACTTTTACTCTCTTAAGTTTTTATTCTTTTTTTTAATTTTTATTTATGTGTGTTGGTGTTTTGCCTCCATGTATATCTGTACGAGGATGTCAAGTACCCTGGAACTGGAATTACAGACAGTTGTAAGCTCTCATGTGGATGTTGGAACTTGAACCCCGGTCCTTTGGAAGAACAGCCAGTGCTCTTAACTGCTGAGCCATCTCTCCAGCCCCCTTAAGTTTTTATATGTTTATAAAAGCTAAACCTTTTATGTATGTTTAAAGTGACTCAATTCCTCTGAAAAAAATAGAATTAAAATAGGAAAAAAACAATATAAAGTAACTAAATGGGAGCATGGTGCTGTATCTATGTCTCTAAAAATATGTCTCATAAAATTCTTTAGCAATCTTTTTGCATTTCTTTGCCCGCATCTTCATGTTGGAAAGAGCTGCTGGCAACCTTCAATTTTAATTTAGTTCCTGGAAATCTGCACCGGACCAGCTGGGGAAATGGACAAGTATGTTTTAGTGGCTATTTGCTTTGTCTTATGAACCTCTGCCTAAATTGCTCACATTTAGCTATTGGAAAGTTGCTGAGATGCGCAGAGGGAGGTTTAGAATTTAACAATGTCAACAATATTTTTTAAAATCTCAAGTTTATTTTCCCCCAAGGAGATGACACATAAAAACTAAACTTTGGCAGCCCCGGGGCATTTTCTATAACTAGACACATGTTACTGTCCTGAATGAAATAGATACTTAATTCATATTCCTTCCTAATCCATGACAGCATACAAACTTTAAAGCACTTTCAGCTAGCTGTCAGCCATGACGACACCAGAGACGAGTTAGAAAGAGCTGTGGGGAGTGAAGCAGAGGCCCATAATGTCCACCTACCCATCCACTTGAGAAGAAGCAAGAAGCATCCCTGAGAACTGAGTTCTTAGAAAGCCATAAAATCTGAGGTGCATCATTTTCCTTCTCAAAGTCTCAATTCTTTATCTGAAAACTAGGAATTAAAAACAACAACAACACTCTCATGGCTTAAAATGGAGAATCAATTTAACAGAAAGGACATCAATGGCCGTGGAAAAGACAGAGAATTCTAATGACTATGACTTCAGTAACACTGCTGTGAGAAAGTGTAATACCAGAGGATTTCAGGCAGCCCGACGGCCTGGTTACTATCTTCCACGGGTTTCATGAATCACGAGGTGACTGTTCTGTCTAATATGTACAGCTGCCGACAAAGGGCAAAGGACATGAATGCTCCTCATGAAAGCCAAGATCCAGAGTAAACTAGAGAGGGGGTGTTTAAATTTCTCTTCTCTCTGAGGCATGCCAGGAATAGTTCTTCCAAGAATAATAGCTGCCATAAGAACAATCATCCTCTCTCCCAGAGTAATCACTGATGGCAGATGACGTGCAAGCCAACTGCTTTATTCAAATATGTACCAGGGGAAAATTCCATCCTTCTTCCAGAATTGTCCTGGGGACTCTCACCCTCCAGTGGTAGGTGATTCTTCAGTGCCTTCCCTGCTCTGTCCTCTGCCCTCAGGATTCTTTCTTCTTCCTTCAGACTCTGCGGAATAAACTGCAGGTCCTGCTGAAATGAAAGAGAGAAAGAGCTTTGAAACTAAGACCATCGCCTACCGCCACGCCAGAGAAAATGAGCTTTTAGTGAAGAGAAACATCCCTGGAGAGAGATTTTTGAGAGTTCTGAGTTAGAAGGATGCTAGCTTCTAACCATGGCTAGGAAGCACCAAGATGTCCCCCCCAGAACCCACATCCTGATCACTTTAGGGAGCTTAACAAAAGTTTGATCAATGAATCTAAAACACAAAATCTTTTGGATTGTAATTTCTTGTTCTCCTGTGAACTGGAGGAAAAATGAGGAGACAGGGAAAAAGCATACCCACGCTTACTCTAAATGACTATCATCAAAAACTTCAGCTGCCTCCTCTCAAGATCTGCACAAGAGGAAGCCTCCAGAATTCTAGCAGAGGTGGGTGAGGGAGGAACAAATAAAGCTCTGCCCCTAATTGAGGAGCTGTTGGCAGATAGTGGCTACTCAGAGTAGAAGACTCATTCTTCTTTGGGGGCATGGCCACTGGTGGGTTGTCTGTGCCCCTGTGGCTGTGCCCACACTTATGCAAATATGAACAGCATTAATGGACCTGATGGATTATTACACAAGAACAAAGAGAGAAAAGGGTTGAGGGGGAAAGAGGACGAGGAGGAAATGATGGTGATATGAAGTTGAGAGCTGGAGGGGGACAGTGCGGGTGGCTACGATCAACTTTCGTTGTATACAAGTATGAGACGTCAAAGAACAAAATAAACCTAGTCATTCTTATTCTGTGTGCATTTTTTTTTTCCAAACTTCTTCCAAAGAGCTGAAAAGAATCTAAATTCATCCATCTGTATACTTGCAACTAAATTTACATTTGGCAATATTTACTATGAACACAGCATTGACCTAGCCAGAGCCTGGGCCATTGAAAGGCCAGAGCACGTAAAGAAAGCATGGGCTTCTGTGGTGTGTTTCCAGTGCTTGTGCGGGGTACCGTCACTCACCAGCTGTGTTTTTCCCGGGACTGCTGCAATAAATCGTCACAAACCAGGTGGTACGAAACAGCCTAAGTCATTTTCTCACCGTTCTGGAGGCCAGATGTCTGGAATCAAGGCGCTGGTACTGTGAGATTTCCAGTGTTCCCATCTATCTCCCTTACAGTGTACGTTAGTGGACTGTAGTCTTTGGCATTTTCTTTTCTTTTACAGTGTGTGTGTGTGTGTGTGTGTGTGTGTGTGTGTGTGTGTGTGAGAGAGAGAGAGAGAGAGAGAGAGAGAGTGTGTGTTACAGGGCACATGTGGAGATCAAAGGACAACTTTTGGAAGTTGTTTCTTTCCTTCAGTAGTGTGAGTCCCAGTGATCAAATGCAGGTCATCAGGCTTGGTGACAAGAACCTCTACCTGAGAAACCACCTCTTTAGCCCACCTCTGGCATTTCTTATCTCTGATTCCTGTCTCTATCTTCATGTTCTTTTTAAAGTACGTAGTAAATCTCTCTTGTGTTATGAGACTATCTATTGCATTTAAGACCCTAAATACAGAAAGACCTCAAGATACGAAGCTTAATCACACCTACCAAAAGGCTGTTTCTAAATAAGGTCATATTCAAAAGTGTCATAGATAAGAACTAGAACAGATCTCTTAGGACCACTGGTTAGCCCACTATTCCAACTGTGTATCCTTGAGCAAGTTTATAACTTTACATCTCAATTCTCTTTTGTACAAAGTAGAAATAATAGTATTCATTGAATAATGATCAAGATTAAAGTAAATATATAAAGTACTCCGCATGCTATTAGTAATAGTCAATGATGGTTAGCTGCTGATGTCATCAGTAGTTTCATTATTTCATTATTAAAAACCCTAAAGAGTGGAGAGATTATAACATGTACATTCTGCCTCCCCCCACCCCCATCCCCACCCCTGGTATTTATACCCTAAAACCAGAATGGATGCCCAGTGACTCAGGACTGACAGAATACTGTATATTACTAAGGACATACTTTCTTCTTCTCTTCTTTTCTTCCTTCTTGTGTTTTTAGTGACATATAGCAATTATATGTAATAATGAATGGGCTTCACCATGACATTTTAATACATGTATATGGTATATTTTGATCATATTCACAAAATCTTGAATATCACTAAAGGACATATTTTTCTGTCATCATATGGGAGAGACTATAAGTTGGTTCCTGAAATGTTGACCTAAAGACTGGCTTCTTCTCTTCAGATGAGGGAATAACACAAGATGCTGCTATTCTGAGAGGATGCTCATACTTAAGCCATCCATGCTGACAAGTGAGGTATTACCTTAACTCTTGGCTATGACTTGAGAAGGATATGGACTTGATAGGGAGAGGGGAGGGTAAGAGAGAGTGGGAAGATAAGTGTAACCAGGTTGTACTGTATGTATGTATGTATGTATGTATGTATGTATGTATGTATGTATGAAATAGTAAAAGTATTTATTAATTAAAAAGAATTCTTGGCTTTGGGGGCCACTCTGTGAGACACTACTGAGGCGGTGAGAGGCCAAACCATTTTCCTAGTCTTCCCCATTGGCTCTTGTTTCTCTACATTGACACACTGAAATATACAAAAGCATGAACCAAAGACAATATGCAGGACCCTTTCACCTCACAATGCTTGCCACCACCAGTGGAAGTCAGCCGTTGTCACAAAATGAGCCTGAACTTCCAAGGAATCAGATACCAATATTAATGAATAGAATGTCCATTAGAGTGATGTGTTGGGTGCTCTGAAGAGGAGACACCATAATGAAAACTGAACACAGCAGAACATCTTGCCACAGTGTCCTCCTTCTGCTTCTTAGTCATGGAAATAAAATCTGTAGCTGTTCTCAGTTGAATTCCTGCATGGTCTTTCATCTGCGTATTTATCTATGGTTCTCCACACATAAGAGAAAGGCAAGGATTTAACTGAGTCAATTATATTAAACATACATCTCTGAGTAACTTCCTGTCCATTGACAAGTGAGTTCATATATATAGTCAAAACAATCAGCTTGCATAGACTTAAGTACACGATTAATTTTATCTGAAACTGTGAAAGAAAAAATTAAATGACCTAGTACTAAACATAGTAATAGTAAGTCACAAGCTTAATAAAATAAATAGTTTGGGCTAAGTAGAAGATGTTTTGCTTTTAATTCTTAAATGAACAAAAAGAAACATAGAAGAAAACTATTTGTATTTTGAAAATTGAAAGTGAAATATTTTGGGAAGTCTTTGATGGAAAAAATGAAAAGAAGATTTAAGTGCCAGTGCCATAGATCCAGATATGTGAAGATAAGAGAAAACATAAGCAATTTCTTTGTTTATATTCATTTTTAATAAAAAAAATTAGGTCTATTTAAGGCTCATGGGTGGCTGAGTTCAAGAGTCTAGTGTTTCATGACTGTATAAAATGCAGGTGGCAAAAGAAGCCCCTCCCCACATGGCCCACTTTGGTAATCCCTGTAGTCTCTGCAGAAAAGGACCACTCCCTCCAATGTGTGACCACACTATGTGTTGAATTGCCCCAAAGCCAGAGAACAGCTTGTTGATGACTTGAGAATAACAAGATCAAGCAAATGGTTTTCTATTTTCTTCAGAGGAGAAAAAAAAATAATACTGAAACTCAAATATGTGCATTTATGGAAATTGAAGTCTACGCTAGTAACAGAGTGAGCAGTGGTACCACGAAATACACGGAAATGGGTTTCCAGCACAAATCACAGCCAGAGGTGGGCTTGTCGTGGCTGATTTGTCTGAGGCAGAACTTTATGCTATGCTCCCTTCGTGAAAGTTATTCTAACTCTGTTGTCCAGTTGTCCAGGACTAATCCTCTAGAAAACAACGTGAGACATCTAGGCACCGCTAGAGCCCTCTGCGTTTTATACACAGTCTTACTACAGAGTCTTTTGTGACATTTCCCTCACTGCTACCAATACGTGTAATGTATAGACAATTGTTCCTTGATGTTGGAGAAGAATAATTTAAAGTGACTCGATATAAGAAAATGTCCTCACAAAGGGTGAAGCTCAGGAAATGCTTTGCAACCAAAGATTTTAAACTTTACAGACCTCAATTAAAATCCCCAAATAAAACATAAACCCCAGGCTACTTGACAACTCCATGTTGGAAATGTGATGACAGCTTGCATCTTTGTTCACATGGGGCACATGCTTTTCAGTTTGAAGGATATTTTTTGGAAGACAAGAGTGACACCAAATGCAACCAGAAGGAATGGAAATTGCTTTAGACACTGACCTTTGAAAAACCAAGGCTGGAAGATGCCAGGGTCTCTGACACTCCCTATTTCTTTGATGTAAGTCTTCCAAACATGATCCATGTACTGGCAAATTTCCCTGGTGTCCCTGGTAAGCTTCAAAGTAAATCACTGGTTTGTCCCAGTATTTCTATACTGGCTTTCCACCATTAGGTTTTTTGTAAGAATGAGAAGGGAGGGTGAGGAGAAAGAGAGAGATAGATAAGTAGAGATACACACACACACACAGAGAGAGAGAGAGAGAGAGAGAGAGAGAGAGAGAGAGAGAGAATATCCATTGGCCTTTTTAATATCTTGTCCCTTAATTATTTGGTTTGAAAATAAAAGAGGAATAAAGAGTTAAAATGCTTGGGTGGGGGTGAGAAATTCTGGCTCCTGTAAGTCTTTCATGTGTAGCTCATTTAATTCTGGGAAATCTGCAGGACAGCTGTTGCCTAGGTTCACAGTAACCTTTCATTACACAGCACCATAGAATGAGAAACAGATACCCTTGGAAGTATGGTGTGTGTGTGTGTGTGTGTGTGTGTGTGTGTGTGTGTGTGTGTGTG
>CABHPQ010151851.1:12495-23505 GCA_902168405.1 Peromyscus aztecus
TGTGTGTGTGTGTCTGTGTGTGTTACTGAGGACTGAAATAATTAAGGACCTGCACATGTTAAGCAAATACTATACCACCAAGTTATACCCCCAGCCCCCCAGTCCTGGGATTTTCAAGATAGGGTCTCACTGTGCTGTCTAGATTGGATCTGAATTCACAATCCTCCCCCTTTCACTTCCCCCCTCAACCCCGGAGTACTGGGACTGTATACATGCTCTACTTCCCACAAATGTCAAAAACAAACAAAGAAAAAACTAGGAGAAGAAGCTGGTATTACTTTAAAAGAAAGCAGAGAAAGTCAGCCTAGATGTAAGTTGCTTTTCCTAGATTTATGTCCTCACAATTGGAAGTTTCTGGATGCCACTGAAATATGCCTTTTAAAGGGCATTTTTTAAAGAAGTGATAAAATAAATGACTACATTGCAAAAAGACATTACTATATTTGTTTCCCATGACTGTTGTAACAAAGTACTGATTGGCTTAAAACAGCATGCATTTATTTATTGTCTTCTAATTCCAGAGGCTGAGATCGGATGAAGGTGTTAGAGCCTTGCTTCCCTGAAACCTGTGGGGAGAATTCCTCTTCACCATGGTAGCTCCTGGTGTCCACTGGCAACTCACAGCATTGTCCTGATTCCTGCTGCTGTAACTACATGGTGGTCTTTGCCTTGTGTGTGTCTCTGCTTGTCCTTTGAGGCTATTAGTCACTAACGGCTTAAGGCTCTTCCCTACCACAGTATCATCTCCTTGGAACTGACTGCATCAGCAATGACATAATTTTCGAACAAGGTCACATTCCAAGATACTAGGGTTTAGGATTTTAACATATCTTTTAGAGAGACACAGTTAAACCCCATAAGTACGTCTACAGAATTAGCTTCCTACAGTCCATTGTCTGGTTTTGTATAAGTGATATTTGTGCCTTGAGGTAAAGTTATAATGATTGTATCATACACAGATTCAAAGACTGCCGTATCACAAATATTTTAGATGAAAAGAAAACTATTCTAGATGACTCAAAAGGAAGTTCCATTTGATGACGAGCTTCATGTCAGCTTTCAGTTTCTGTAACCAAAATGTTTCCTCTGGCTCATTGTTGCAAGGTTCCAGTCCATGATGTGTTTGGTGCTGCCACTTTGGGACAGAGGTGAGACAGCCCGTTATGGCGGGAAACACACAGCAAGCTGTTCACCTTGGGGTAGCCCAGAAACGAAGGGAGGAAGAAGGATGGTACAATCTCCTTTGACAGGCAGGATACTCCCAATAATTAGCCAGCCTCTCACTAGACCCCCATCTCTTTCCCCTGTCAGCACAAGGAACAGAAAACAAGATTTTAACCCTGGGGCCTTGGGAGGACGTGCCAAATCCAAAGGAGAGCAATACTGATACTTTACGTTTCATTCAAGCGGGAAGCGGTGACACATGCGTGTGGTCCTGATGATCACCAGCCCCGTCATTCTGGACCTGTAACAAGGCAGAGCATCACGGTGCAGGGCCTGGAGAAACACAGCTGCAAACGTCACAGTAAGAGGGGGACAGAAAGAGGCTAGGAACAAGGTCTCTCTTCCCAAGCCATGGTTCCAGCGACCTACTTCCTCCAGCTAGGCCCTGCCTCCTCAAGTTTCAATGATTTCCCGAAATAGTAGCACCAGCTGAGTGAGGGCCAAGCCTTTGACATGCAGGTCTATAAGAAATGTTTTGTTTTCAGACTATAACACTCCCCTATTCTAACTAACCCGACGAGACACAGTAGCAAGATGTGTGTCCTTAGCAGCAACACAAGCCACAGGGGTTTGGATGTTAACGTTAGTTTTGTCAATGTCATCAAATGCCGCTTAAACTTCATCCCAACTTCAAAATGACAGCAGTCACCAGACCCGCACACATTGCTGTGAGAAAAGCCCCTCTCACGCCGCCTCCCCTTCCACCCCAATGTTACTACTAATTTCCTTTTCCAACTTCAGAGTCCCAGGGCCAATGGCCTCCTAATGTCACTGATTAATAAATGTCTCAGTGCTAAAATATCCCAAAGAGGGCTCCAGCTCTCCCCCGCAAACATGTTCTCCCATCATTCACACAGCTGCTTACAGCAGCCCTTAGAAGTGGGTCTTCCTCCTCCTTCCTCTCCTCTTACTCCTGTTTCCAGGTTCTGCGAGGTCACCTTCCCTCCCCTCATCTCAACACAGTTCTCCATACAACGTGTCATTTCTGACTCTCCTCCAGGGGGCGCTGCACTCGCTGTGGCTTCCATTGGCCTGTTCGTTCAGAGACAGGGTCTCTCTGTGTATAGCCCTGGCTGTTCTGGAACTCAGTCTGTAGACCAGGCTGGCCTTGAACTCACAGAGATCCACCCTTCTCTGCCTCCTGAGCGCTGGGATTAAAGGCGTGCCCCACCACCACTTTCTCATCCTTCCATCTCAATTCCAATGTCATCCACAGCGTATCTTCCTACATCCACGCTTCATGCCTGTTTCACGTCTCTCCCCTACCAAGGCACGAGGGCAGCAATCTTGTCTGTCTCATTCTTTGACCATACAGTAGAAGAAGAAAGGGGATTTAAGGAGGCTGGGAAGATGTCTCAGTGGGTAAAGTGCTTACTACAAGGATAAGGACCTGAGCCTAGATCCTCATAACCTATATAAAGTCAGGTGTAATCCCAGGGCTCCTGTGAGCAAGATGGGAGATAGAAACAAGAATCCTATGAAGCTTGTGGGCCAGCTAGTCTGGTGTATGTAGCAGCAAGAAAACAAAGAGATTCTGTCTCAAATAAAGTGGTAGGTGATAACCAACACCTGAAGTTGTCTTCAGACCTTCGCATGTGTGCCATGGCACACATCTGCAATCACACACGCACACATGCACACATGCATGCCCACATTGAAGGTTCTGGGGACTCGACTCAGTGGGGAAAGTGCTTGCTGCTAGGGCAGGTGGGGTGTGGAGGTGTGAACCTGTAATCCCAGCATGCTTACTCACCTACTTTGTATGTAGTTCTCTTGAAGCTTAACAAA
Source organism: Peromyscus aztecus (assembly GCA_902168405.1). Taxonomy (NCBI): domain Eukaryota; kingdom Metazoa; phylum Chordata; class Mammalia; order Rodentia; family Cricetidae; genus Peromyscus; species Peromyscus aztecus. The sequence continues at coordinate 15,508 of CABHPQ010151851.1, forward strand.
AAACAATGCAAGACCATCCCTCAGAACCATGCCGCTGTGCGGAGGTATTGATCCGCTGTCCTCCACAGAGTCCTCACTTTGTATTGACTGTCACCTTGGTGACAGTCAGTGATGACACAAACACAAGGAGGAAAATCCTGTTTAAGTCACGATAGAGGGCACTGTGCGCGGGCAGAAAGGTATTTGAGGAAAACCAAACAAATGCAGATCCACTTAGGACAATAAATACAAGCCAAAAAGAGCAGGGATTTTTGGAGCGAAGTAACCTGCCTGGCTCAAGCTTTACCGTTTTCCTGTCTAGCATCATGTGTTGGCAATGTATTCCATGCCTCTGGGCTGCACCGAGACAACAGTACCTGCCTTACAGGTTGTAAAGCCTAGATGGTAGACACACAGCAGCCCCTCTCCATGCTATCTATCACTTTTACTCTAGCAATCTCTCCTCCAAAGGAGAAGCCCCTAGAGTTGCAAGGATCCTTACAGAGCTCCGATTGTGGTATTTATTTTTTGTTGTTATTATCTTGTTTTGTTTTGTTTTGTTTTAATCCACACACCCTTTGCAGGATAGACTGTTGCATACAAGGAAAATTCATACCAGATTCTTTACGACATATTTTTTCCCCCTCATCAGCAATATGTTTGAAAGGATCCTTTCCCAGGCAGTCGTGCTGACACAGAATCATATCTGCATTCAGCTGGGACTCCCACTGTTCTTTAGGGGTAATTTTCAAATCTTTCTACGCAAGTCGAAGCGTAGTCCCCATTGATAAATAACAGCCTTAAGCTTTTACCTCCACACACTATTTTGACAAATCACCACCCCAAGGAAGGTTTTTGTGTTTGAGAACACTAATTCATCTGAAGGGAGAGGGTATTTTCAAATCACACTTGGGAAAAAATCATGTCAAAGAAGAGGAATAAAGGAATAAATGAGCTTTGGAGTTGAGGCATAAAACAGGGACGGGAAACTGTGATAAAAAAGAATAAGAAGATCAAAGGTAACACAGAAGGGATGGTATGAAGCAAACATTTCTTAGGTGCAGAAAATAAAGGGATAACAGCATTTCATGCAATTCTGAGAGTATTCAATGACATAAATGTTAGGGGGACCAGAAAAGTGGTACTTCGGACCACAGTATTGACATGTACTAAGGATGTGGTCCCCAGCTGGTGGAGCTATTTGGGAAGGTGCTGGAAACTTCTGGAGAGGGCCTGACTAGAGGAAACAGAACACTGGGGTATATCCTTAGGGCTCTTTTCCCTGGCCTATTGTTTTTTATCTGTACTTTCTGGCTGTTGCAAAGTGAACAGCTTTATTATACCACACTCTTCTGACACCATGCTCTGCTTCACCACAGCCCAGAAGCAACAGAGTCAGTGGCCACGGACCATCTGAGCCCACAAGAAAAAGTAAATTCTTCCTTTGCCTAGTTTCTCAGCGATTTGGTCACAGCAACACAACAATCCACCCCTGAAAAAGTCTCTTGGGTGTGGCACACCCATGAAAGTTCAGCAATTCAAAAGGCTGAGGGAGAAGGGTCTTGAGTTTTAGGTCTTTCTAGCTGCACAGCAAGATCTGTCTCAGAGAAAGACAGACAGAGAGGGGAGGCAAGGTGGGGAGACAATTTCTTAATTGCAGCTAAGTCTGCCTTCATTATTTTAATGAGCAAGTATTAGAACTTCAAATAACTTGCAATAAAAGGCTCAGCTATTGCCTCATTCCATCAGACTCCATCAAAACGTGCCTCAGAGAGACACTGCTCACTGAACTACTAGATCATTTGTTGCTACTGAAAACTAAAAACAGAAAGCTCACAAGCCTCCTGTGGCAACATGAACCTGAGGTCCCTGTTGCTTGGGAAATGAAGCCAGGAGCATTTCCTGAGCCCAGTAGTTTAAGATCAGCCTGGGTAGTATAAGGAGTCCCCATCGAAAATAAAAATGTCAACCCCAAAGTAACTATTTCTACCTGATTTCTTATGCAGCACCCTTAATAATAGAATCTGTTAAAAAAAAAAAAAAGAACTCCAGTTAGCCATTCACTTTAGAAGGGTGCTTCTCATTGACCAAAGCTCTAAAATCCATTTTTCTTAATTAAACTTCATCCTAAGTAACCTGTCCCTGTGGCTGTCTCAACCATCACATTCTGTAGTTGTTAGCCTATTGTGGAGTTTTTACTACTCAGGCCCTGTGGGTTTGGAGGCTGGCTATAAGAAAGATTCGTTTGAGAGAAGACTATTAGGCACCCAATAAGAACGTTATCCTTCCAAATGTTTCTGAGTGAATAGATACTCAAGGGTTTTGTTTTTGATGTATTTATTTGCTTTGTTTTTGCCTGGAGTCAAGACATCTTAAAGGGTTTCCAAAATGTTATTGCAGAATTATTAGTCATATGCAATTTACAACTACCACACAGACTGTGGGATGAAATAATCTGGGGAGAAGGGGAAATCAACTGTGTCAAACCATAAAGCAAGGCTGTATGGAATCCTCCCTTCCCCTTCCTCCTCCTCCTCCTCCTTTGAGACAGGATCTCTCTATGTAGCCCTGACTGTCCTGGAACTCACTATGTTGACCAGGCTGGCCTCTAACTCACAGATATCCACCTGTCTCTGATTGCACCTGCTTGGGATCTTCTTTGTGAATTTACAACGATGGTGGTTTCAGGCAAAAGTCTAGGATATTAATTCTACCTCCCTGGCTCTTCCAGTTCTTATAAAGAAATATCTCCTGAGACTGACACATACAAACAGTACTGTCACTTCCTGTGACCCAGTGATGATCTGAGAAACACTTCATGTACGTTTTCCACCTGCTTTCATACCCACATCATAGATGAACAACATGAGGCTTTCAGAGAGTAAGCTGAGTGCCTATAGTCACCAAATAATGGATCTTTGACTCTCTGGAGAGGCAGTCACAATTCTTAGTAAAAAAACAAAAACAAAAACAACAACAACAACAACAACAACAAAAAACAGAACACCAAGTTTATAAACTGCAACCAATTCTTCATGACTTGGAGCGTGACTATGCAGTCATGGACTTCTTAGCACCCCTCCACACCATTTTCTTAGGGTGCTAGGGATTGAACCCATGTAGTTGTACATATTAGGCAAGTACTTTACTACTATATCCTCAGCATTATTTATCCCCTTAATTTTCTGGCAGCACAAGGTAAAAGCAGAGAAAGGAGCTGGCTTCTTAGAGTATAAATCATCTTTATGCACCGACAAGCAAGTTGCCACTTAGTATGAACTCAATGAAAAACTCAGTTGGTAGGGTGCTTCCCTACCATGTCTAAAACCTTGGGTTTGATCCCCAGCACCGGATAAACCCAGTGTGATGGCACAACCTGTAATCCCGGCACTTCTCAGAGGTAGAGGCAAACAGATCAAGAAGGTCAAGGCCATCTTCAGCTACCTAGTGAGTTCAAGGACAGCCTGAGCATGTGACCTTGTCTCAAAATAAATAAACAAAACAGGTGTGTGTGTGTAGTGGGGGAATGACTAGTTATTTTCAGCAAAAAACAAAAACAAAAATATTAGAAAAAATAGGCTTTCTGGTAGGGCAACAGAATATAGGAGAGGACAGAGGAAATGGCTTAGTGGATAAAGTGATTGCTATGTAGGTGTGAGGACCTAAATTTGGATCCCCATCTCTCATGTAAAAACCACGCAGGGTAGTGCACACCTATAACACCAGGGCTGCGGAGGTGGTGACTGACAAAGGTAGATCCCAGGGGCTTGCTAGCCAGCCAGTCTAGCCAAAATGGTGAGCTCCGGGCTCACTGAGAGACCCTATCTTAAACTATAAGGTAGAGGTAGATAGAAGAAAGCATTCAACATTGTTCTGTGGCTTCTCCAGGAGTGCACCTGTAGAAGTGACCTACACACACACACACACACACACACACACACACACACACACACACACACACATTACTAGAAATAGCCAGGAGAAAATGAACACTTGTAAAAGGAAGTTACACACATAGTACCACAGCCAAGATCATGCCATTTGAACTCTTCTGTAGATCCCACAGTGGCCACGTCACACAAAAAAGTCATAGCAGCCCCATCAGAACCAGTACTGGGCACTGGGTACTGCCACCATCACTAACGCTCTTGGAAGCCAGGGCAATTGCTCTTTGCTGCTGTAGCTGAGCCGGCAGGCAGACTCATGCTGCCTGCTCTTTGGAATCACCAGAGCCTCATCAGAAGTCCAGGGCTAGGGAACCTTGCTCATGTGCCAGGGGCCCCTACATCAAAGAGGATTAAGAAATGGGCTGTCCAGCAGTCTTTTAGCTTCCTAGTAATAAGAAGTGTGCTCAAGATTCCTGTGGTGAGAAATTTCCCTTTAGGAAGAAAAAGCTCATGCCGTTTATTGCCTCACCCATCTCATACATTTGGCATTACACCTCCCACCAAGTACATTTCCAGTTAGTACATGTGTTTTGGTTTTCATTATTGTTTGTTTGCTTTATTAGTTTTTTGGAACTCCTTATGTAGGCCAGGCTGGTCTCCACTTACCTTTTCTCCCAAGGGCTGGAATTAAAGGACTGAGTCACCATGAGTGGGTGACACAGTTGTCTCTGGGAAGAGACTATGGAGACATAGAAACCAAAGGAACACATTACCAAAGGAACCCAGTGGTGGCAATGCCATGGACATGGGCAGGCAAGAAACTTTCAAGGAAAAGCTCAGGGTAGGGTATGAATAGAGCCATACTCAAGAGCACAAAGCTTCAAGGCTGAGGCTGGGCCACTTTCCCTTCCAAAGTATATTCTCACTCTTAGGGTCCTGTTACCCCAGGAGGGGGGCAAATTTAAAGAGCGCCAAACCCTCTGATCTACTTACTGTAACTATCGCCAGCCAGAGGAAGTGACCTAGTTGGAATCAGTGGGCAGCTGCCAGCTGCCCAAGGTTCCTTGGGCATTACATCAGTAGTTACTTTGCTCATATAACAAAAGCCACATAAGGAAGGAAGACTTACTGTTCAAGAGAGGATACATTTCAACATGGCAGAAGACAGGACTCAGGAATCTGAGATCACTGATCAGTCTGCATCTATAATCAGATGCAGAGAGAGAGGAATACTGATGCTTAGCTTCCTTTCTCTTTTTCACTCAGTTGGGACCCTAGCCCATAGGATGATGTGTCTACATTCAGGCCTGGGCTTCCATCCCCCAATTAAACTTCTTTGAAATAATCCTCGCAGATACACCCATAGGTATGTCCCCTAAGTAATTCTAAATCTCACCAAGTTGACAATCAAGATTGATCATTTAGAGTCATGATTTCATCTAATGAGAATGCACCTTAAGAATTAGTCACTCTTACTTAAGTGGCATCACATTAGGGTTAATAACTTAGGGCCAGACAGACCAGGGTTCAAATTCTGACGTTCTTATCTCATCAGCTGTGTGGTCTTGAGTTAGACGTTTGCCTCTCTGTGTCTGCTTCTCCCGCTGGAGATGGCAGAGGTAGGTAGAGAATACCCCTGGACTTGGAGTCATCATAAAGAAGAGAACAATTGTGGAGATTTCCCCTTGTGCCCATGTGCAGTAAGGGCTCAATATCTAAAGTTTTTAAGCCATAGTCTGAGGCAGATAGAGCCGTCTATGTCTTCCTCCCTTGTGAGAAACAGACTCCTCTATGGGCAGCATCTGTGCTCTGCCTCTCTTGGCCCTTCTCCTGACACACGTCATATACACAGAAAAGAAAGCCTCCTGGATCATTGGCTGGGTGGGCGGATGGGTAATTTAAAGACTAAACACATATGCAATCCAAAAGAATGAAAGCAAAGAAAAGGGGAAGGAAGGAGAGAAGGAGGGAGGGAGAAAGCTGTCATATGCAACTCCACTTTACAGATGAACATAGCTAAGGTTTAGAGAGTTAGGAGCCGGCAGAATCTAGCTTTGAACCCATGTCTTCTTGACGCTACACCCTCCTTCACAGGTGTGCCTTCACAGGCACTCAGCACAACACAAAACAACATAGCTTAATTACGAAAGTGGGTCACTGCAGAAGACATTTCTGTTGCAGAATTCACAACTTTCCTGTCAATGTATTATCTATTATTTCACTCTTTGTCCAAGAGAAATCAGCATACACTTGAACTGGTTAGGGTGAAGGGAAATGGAGGGCTGGGCTCGATGCTCTCCAAGGTTCTGAAAAGCAAGGTTTGAAATTCAAGTTCTAAAAACTGCCAGAGGAAAGGTAGCATCATTTTATATCGGCTCTTCAGTTTTTACACTCAGGGCAAAACCATCTGTGAGCGGATGAAAATGAAATAATTATGAAATTTAGGCAGTTCTTAAAAGATGAAGTTTTCAACACACCCACATCCATTCACTAAAATTAAGGGATATGAACTCTGCAAACAGACTTCCTTTATGCAGTTTTGGCTTTCCTCCACAGTTATGAAAGTCAATCCATGCCAGTAATGTCTAAATTCACGATGGGGATTTTTTTTTTTTTAGTACTGCAGTGAATATATTCTCCTAGTGATGCATCGTTGGCCCTGGAACATGGCTGAGGCCAGGGTAAGCATCTGGAAGCAGGCACCTGGTGGCATAGGTAAGAAACAGCCAATAGGGTAAGGATCAAAGTCAGAATTGGCAGGCTGGAGTCTGGAAGAGGAGAGGAAATCAAAAGGAGAGGAGGGGAGTAATAAAGATGTGAAATAAAGAGGTAAAAACAAAACAAAACAAAACCCCCAAACCCAGAAAGCTTGAATGGGGCTAGTCAGAAGGACAGGAGGCTGTGGCTAGTGGCGAGGCAGAGCCTTCAGCTCCTGGGGAGCAAGGTATCGTTTGCTGTCTGTTCCTTGTGGTGCCAACTGCAGCAATGCTGTTTCTTTCCAAGTCTTTCTACAGCACTCCACGGGGGTTGACACTGGGCTGGACTGACATCTGCCGCTACTTCTTGCTGCATTCTGTGCTATTTGGAGATATTCTATTGATATCATCTTCTTTGACCTTGCTTCGCTTCCCCCCTTCCCAACTCTCCTTCCGCTGTCCTATTTGTAGCAACGGCTCTCGTCCACTAACAAGGGCTCTTTTATCTATTGGTCTTGCTCTTGCTTTTGTTTCTCTTGTCTATTTGGAGTTAGCTTCTTGATAGAAAGCCAGCACGAATTCACTCTTGTCCTTGAGAAACTGTTGAACGCAGCTGACTTGCTAGAACCAGCATGTGAAAGTATAAACGAATCCTGTATTTCATAGCAGTATGCCTAGCAGCTTTTAGTTTGAGCTAAGCAAATGACCATTTTCCTTGGCAGAAATTGTCATTGTGCCCTTATAATGATGATCCCAGGCCACTGAGTTGCAAATACCACATGCATTTAGAATAAATAAATAAAAAGAACCAGCTCCTGTCATATGGACCCTGGCTCCGGCTGTTTGGATGATACCATAGCAGCTGAAGATATTTGCTGCTTACAGAATACTAATGGCTCTGACTATTCTGAACTGAGCTTTCTTGTGAAAGGGGGAAAAAAAGATATGAAAGGGAAGCTTATTTGGAGTTGGTCACTTAAAATTATAAGCTGAGTTGGGAAAAATTCTATGTGTCACCAATATATGGATGGATACGGACAGATCTGCATACATATAGATATATAGACAGAATTTTTCTGAGATGCTTTTGGGTTTACACCAAGTCAGAAGTATCATGACTTTTTAGTTTATTTAAGTTTTGTGTGCTAACTTTGTCACAGCAGTCTGTCAACAGCATTTGCTGATGCAGCCTTCTGAACAGTCAGAGGTTGCTCTTATTTGTCTGACACAATTTAGATAAAACAAATTGACCTAAAAGTCCATTTACCAGAGAGTCACCATTGATCATGTATACTTTGATGTACTATCCATCTCTTTACTGTTAACATGGAGTGTTAGGGAACTTGAAGATGAAGAGAATTGATCCTGGACTTAGATAAACAGTTTCCTGCTTGATGGGAAGGCTATGAACTTGGAGTTAGGAGTCCTAGGAAGGA
>CABHPQ010151852.1:8893-39882 GCA_902168405.1 Peromyscus aztecus
ATATATATATATATATATATATATATATATATATATATATATATATAAACAGTCTGTGAACCCAGGGCATTATATATGCTAGGAAAAATATGCAACTGAGCTAGAGTCTCTTCCAACTTTTTTACTTTTGTATTGAGACAGAGTTTCCCTATATAGTCAAGTTTTGCTTCAAAATTATGATCACACTGGCACAAGCTCATCACGAATCGATTGCTTTGCAAGTGTGTCCTTCTATGGTGGGGGGTCGTCCCTCACCATCACCTTTCCCCAGAGTACTCTTGAGTAAAAGCAGCAGGAAATATTAGTTAGAAGGACAGAGAGGAGAGAAACAGATAGAAAATACAGGACAGCCTCAAGAGGGCCTGGATCCTAATTCATCAGGCCTTGACTGTCTCTGCCCTAGGATATTTAAAGGAATGCCAAGGGCTGGAGCAAAATACTTTCCTCCAGCACAGCCAAGTGCAGACCATCTCAGACATCTGTACTCAGGCCCATGGTCTAATCATCCTCTCTATGTAGACCTGCTGGGTAAAGCCACTAGGAAAACTGGGTTCCAACAACTATACATGACTATATTTATTCATTTCTATATGTATGAGTGTAAGAATAAGAATATGAAAATATAGCACAGTTATTATATTTACCTGTATGTTAGAGCCATAAAGACATGTACATGAAAAGAGAGCAATATCTATATATAATATCTACAACAAGTGTTGAGGACACACAAAACATCTTCTAGGATCAGCTTGAGAAGAACAGTTTTTCTTCATATTTGGAGTTAGAATGGACATAAAAATCAAGGGAATTTGCTTCTCTTGACTTTCCATAACGGTGTTGGTGGGAAAGGCTATGTTGTCATTCCTTGAACTTATGCAGTTCATACTTATGTGTTATAGATAATCTGTCCATGTTTACAGCTAGAACTTCAGAGCAAAAAAAAAAATTCCCTATTATCAATCTGTATACCGTCCTCTTAGTTTATTTTTATTGAAAAGAGATTATTTTCATACAATATATTCTAATCACAGTTTCTCCTCCCGCCACTCGCTCACTTCCCAGATTCTTCCCTCTTCATCACGTGTCCAATTTCATAAATCCTCTCTCTTCTTGGAAAACAGTCAAGCAAATAAAAAAAACAGAACAAAACAAACACATTAAAAATGAAGCATAATAAGTACACACATGAGAGAGGAGAGAGAGAGAGAGAGAGTGAGAGAGAGAGAGAGAGAATCCATATAAACAAAAAGATGGAGACCATATATAAAATCAAAAGACCAGTATGGTTAAAAAATGCCCAGACAATGCATAATGAGACATAAACTCTCCAGAGGTATCATTGATTTCATTTTATGTTGGTCATCTACAGTTTCACATGGGGCCTGCCCTTAAGTGTGGTTTGTATACCCAGTGAGACTTCTTTGGTGAAAACTAATTTTCCTTTGTGAGCAGCTGTCAGTTGGAAATAGCGTCCTGGTTATGGAAAGGAGATCATATCCATTTCCCCTTCTCAGTGCTGGAAAACCATCTGGTTGGTACCTGTGCAGGCCCTGGACGAGCTACCACAGCCTCTGTGCGTTCACTTGTGCATTGGTCCAGTGGTATGTGGAAGGCCTGGTTTCCTTGGTGTCCTCCATTCCCTCTGACCATTACAATCTTTCTGCCTCTTTTGTAAAGTTCCCTGAGCCATGAGAAGAAATGTTCGACAGAGACATTCCATTTATGATGTCATGTTCAAAGATTTCTCACTCTGCACAATGTACAGTTATGGGTCTCCGTATTTGTTCCCATCTACTTTAGCTGGAAGCTTGTCTGATGATGGGTGAAAAGGCACTGATTTGGGGGTATAGTAGCATGTCCTTGGAGTCATTATATTGTTACATTACTTTATGATAACAACAATATTTGATTTTTCATTAGGTGCAAGGCCTGTCTAGTCCCAGGTTCTTCGCAATCTGAGAAGTATCAGGAATGGTTTCCATGTCATGGAGGGGGAATTAAATTTAATAAGATAGAGTTACTCCCTTAATTTTTGTGCCTCTTTCATACCAGCATATCAATTAGGCAGATCACCATTGTAGATCAAAGGGTTTACAACTAGGTTGGTGTTTACCTTACTTCTCTGGTAGTATGTTTTAGTACCATAGGCAGTATTCTTGAATTTCATATTGTTTCTTTTTTATATGCCAGATTTTACCATACTTATTTTTGACAAAATTCTAATTTTTTTTGTGTGCTTCTTTCCTTAAATTGTTCCAATAGTTGACTGCATTTCTTACTTGGACCTGTTTTCACATAACTCCAGGTTACTTTTTCCTGTGTCACTCTCTCGACTCTAAGTTTTCAGTGTCTTCTCCAATTAATTCCACTCTTACTAAACAGAAACTTCTCAGCCTCCAGCTCTACTCTGCTCTTGGTGAAATTATTAAGGCCACTCCACGTAGTTAAAAGGGAGATTTATTTAGTGGCGTAACTTACAAATGAAGGGATAGGTAGGCTGTGGGTTCTGGGACAGACCCAGCGCAGTCCGGCGGTATTCTCTGGAGAACTCTCCTCGGTCTACCTCTAGTGTCCAGGGTCCAGGAAACGAGAGCGCAGTGCATCTGGATCTCGGGTCTTCAGGGCCCTCTCTCAGCCCCGCCTTGTAGGCGTGATAGTTACCGAAGCCTCAATGGGGGTTGGAACTTCCAGACCAAAGCTGGAGTGGCTACCCACTACACTCTGCCTTTCTACTCACCTCTTCAAAGCCCTCAATTTTTCAAATTAATTTTCTTCTTTAATGTAATCTCCATGTATGACATCCTTTTTTTCATAATGAAAAAAATTTCTCTCCTACAATCAGCTCTTATACTCACCAACTTCCAATGTAGAAATAATATCTGTAATAAGATATTGTCACATATTACCCCATATATGGAATTTCTTGCTTAGTCAACTTTTGGTCACTTATAACACCAAAGATTTTTCTTATGCATACTGTTTATTGAGTGATTAAAGCCAAACACCAGACTTTTTAAATTATTCTCCATAGTCTCCAAACAGTATATTACAGAGACTGAAGTAACAAGCACAGGGCCTACACATGTCTACACCATGTCCTTCCTCTGTGTATATACTGTAGCTTTCAGTTAATATTTTTATGGATCTTCTGAATGTGTGAACAAGTGAGTTTCTCTCTCTCTCTCTCTCTCTCTGAGACAAGGCTTCTCTGTGTAGCCTTGGCTGTTCTGGAACTCACTCTGTAGATCAGGCTAGACTGGAACTCACAGAGAACCTCTGCCTCTGCCTCCCCCATGCTGAGATTAAAGGCATGAACTATTGCCCAGTCCAAGTCTCTAACTCTTGTGCTTTCTCTTGGGACATGGTTAAATAACTTAGTAAAGCTAGTAAAGTTTTTGTCTGACAATTATGAACACCTAAGTTTGACCCTCCAGAACCCATATTACAAGAAAAAAAGGCAAGTATGGTATACTGATAGTTGTAGTACTGGGGAGGTAGAAACCAGTGGATACTCAGGGCTCCCTAGCCAGCCAATCTAGGCTCATGGGTAAAGTCTAGAATTTACTATATGTTGTAGAATATGATGCTTTGAGCACAACAGCCACCATCTTCATCAGATCAGCTGTGTCTGCTTACAAGAGGCCCTCACAATCAGGCTGGATGACTCTTGACATCCCTCATAGAAGGAAGGGATGGGGAAGGTCTCTCCTGAGATTCCAGACACTCTTCTCAGCCGTCTCTTTGCAGTTCTGCCCTGGATGCTAGAGTATGTAGGCTGGGGAACAGTAACAGAAGGAGACTCCGCCTACTTAGTTATGGAGAATCCATCATCCACTGAAGACTTTTCACTTTGGGTGTGGAGTCACCTGTGGTTCTGCCAGTATTGGTCACTCATGCTCTGTAAATAAACCCATTTACTCCCCATGGTGAAAAAAAAAAAGTAAAAATGAGGTGAATAGCACTCCTGCAGAATACCACCAAAATTGTTCTCCCCATATGCATACTGAATACACATATACACATACAAACACAAATAAAAAAACTAAAAAGCAATCTTTACATTCTTAATTTTACATGCAGAAATCAACTCCAAATGCATATAATTCCATTAATTCTTTTCTTTGTTTTCTTCACCACTGTTAGATACAAAACGAATCAAAACTTTTCTTAAAAGGTATGCTGGCTAGATTTACCAACTTAATATGACTAAAGATGCCTATTTGATGGAACTTCAATTTAAGAATTGCCTACATTCAAATTGTACTGAGGGCGTGCCTGTAGAGGCATCGTCTGAATCAATGATTGATGTGGGAGGGACCAGCCCACTATGTGCTTTGGCCATCCTTGGGCAGAGAGTTCCGGATTGTATAAGAAAGCTGTCTGAAGTGTAGCGGGGGTACAATTCAGTAAACAGTGTTTCTCTGATGACGGACTGTAATCTATAGAGGAAAATAAACCCCTTTCTCTCTAGATTCACTTGGTTAGAATGTCCTATCACAACAAACTAGGGGGAAAAAAGTTATTGCTCTTTCCTTGAGCAAAGACTTAATCTGTCCAGTACCTGAGCACATATGAAACTCACTGACTGTTTATTTAACGGCCAAGAGTGTGTAGGTAGTCCCAGAACTCAATTCCATAACAGCTAGTACTCTTTAAAAGTTGATATTTAAAGCTAAGGACATACCCTGTTCATTTGCTGCACTTTGGCTTTTCTCTCTGTGGTCTTTTATAGTCACAAGTTTAAGAGGTGCTGATTTTTCTTGCCTGCTTTATAGATATACAAAGCTATGCCCTCAAATAATTATGCACTCTTTTTACCATCTGGTAGATACAGTAAGAGCAATAGTGTTTTGAAGTTTTTGATGGCAGCTGTTGAGCTGCTAGCTGGAATCATTCTTTCGAAAGAAAAATCCATTTACTTTGATTGCTATTATAGTTCAGAAAATATTGATCTACCCTTGCTTGCAAACTCTCTTAAACAGGTAGCTACAGAGATTTAGACAAAAATCTATATTTCACTTTGTTCTTTCACTCAAGGTACTTCAAAAGAAAATGTTTAAAAAATGGATGGGTTAAGTGAGGTTGCAGGTGAACAATGCTATTTGGTGACTCCTTATAAAAGGAGTACTCCCTGATGCTTTCATGTGACTTACTGTCATTGGGCCGTAAGCTCCTAAGAAAGCAGGGTCATGTCTCTTTAATTGACTCTGTACCATGTTGATTTCAGTCCCCATGAGGCTTGTGTGACTGTTGATATGTGTGATTGGTTTGATTCTTACTTCTGGAGTGTTTCTGCAATAGCTATTGTTTGCTCAGAACGGTCAAAGTCCCTACAGTGCATACCAGAATCACCCCGTATCTTTTCACCCACATCTTCTACTTTATCATACTTGTCCAATAACTTCAGTATGAGATCTGATCTTTTTCCAAACTTGACACTGTGTTTCATAATACCGTTTCTTTTATAAAAGTGTATCTTTCATCCAAAATGTCACAAACTACAACCATATAACTTCTAACACACAGTCATGAAATTTCATCATTTTTAATTTTTTAAATTATACTAATTTTTTATTTTCTTACTCCCTTAAGATTTAATTAACTCATTAACTTACATATTTACTTATTTTGTATGTGCCTGTGTGTGTACATATGCATGTATAAGACATGAATGTAAGAAAAATACATCAGTTCCCTTTGGCTCTATAGTTACAAGCGTGTTCTTTTGCGTGCTGGATCCATACTCAGGTACACACGATGATGCAGTAAGTGCTCTTTTCTGCTGAGTCATCTCTTCAGCCTCTGTTTCCCATGCCTACATAGAACTCTTCACTTTATACTATGCATCTAATACATCCCATTTTAAAAATACTTACTTTACTTATAAATTACTATGTGTTTATCTCTTTGTAGCATGTTCAGCTTTGGACACTTATAGAGTCCCCAAATTTGGAACACTGTAAAATTTGAAGTTTATTGAAAATGAAACATAAACTGATAATTTGATGAATCAATAAAAGAACAAATAGGAACACCCTACCTGAAAAATTAACAGTAGAATAATCTATAGTGAGCTGAATCACTGGTTCTACTGATGTGAGGTTTGCACAATTAACCTACGCTTGAGCATATCTCTGGATTTTTTGGCCCCAAGCCACAAAGCACCTATAACCAAACTTAGGATAAATGCTCGTGTTCTCTTGAAGGGTCTTCAAATTATAAACAAAAGGCCCTGTGCTACAAAGGTAGCACCTAATGGCAAGTTACAGGAGAGGATACGTTGGTGAATTCATAAGCCAGTCTTTAACAATTTCAACCATAGTAAACCCCATAATTCAAAACACATAATTAGGGGATAGGTTGGGGAGAAGACTGGAGGAGCAGGAGGAGGGAAGAGGGGGATCTATGATTCGTATGTAAAATGAATAAAAAACTTCTTAATAGAAAAAAAGAAAAAAACTGAAATAAAAAAAACATAGAACTGGTGCTTGACTTATAAAGTCTCATCGGTTTTTAAGTATTTATATTTTCTCCAAAAGATATTGGCCATTATAGTTTCATGACAAGCACTTTACCAACCGGACTATCTACCCAGCCCCACAATTTGCTGTTATTATAAATATGTTTCATTTAGTGTCTTGGGTGATCCACAGATTATTATCCACTTCTGTTTGAGAACTCTTGACCTGAACCAATTAGAAGAGCAGGTGTATATACACATTTTATAGTGCTTTTTCTAATAAAAATTTATTAGCTTGTAAAAGTAAGAGAAATAATATAAGCAAGATTAAAGAAATATTTATATTTTTATAAAAGATATTGGCCATTCTTTTTTCTTAAACAAATGCCTCCAGTGGCACACGCCTTTAATGCCAGCACTCGGGAGGCAGAGCCAGGCGGATCTCTGTGAGTTCGAGGCCAGCCTGGGCTACCAAGTGAGTTCCAGGAAAGGTGCAAAGCTACACAGAGAAACCCTGTCTCGAAAAACCAAAAAAAAAAAAAAAAAAATGCCTCCAGTAACTTTAAAAATGTATCTTTTGTATTTTTTTTGATTGTTAACTGAACTTATAAAATGTGCTTTTAAAAAAGTATTAGAAGTATTCACAAGAAATGGGGATATGATGAATTTACCAAGGTAGAAGACGTAAACCCCTATAAAGAAATAGCAGCACTAAAGGCCATGAGCTAGAACCAACACACTGTGGAGGCAGAGTGACAGTTGAGGGAAAAAAGTAGAAGGTAAAGTTTAGCTGAGTAACTTTCTTACAGCTTTGCTTCACATCATTCCCAATCTTTGGCAGTAAGCTTAAGTCTTCCTGGGATGAGGGGACAGTAATCAAAACAACAACAACTTTATGACCTGTTTTTAGGGGGAAATGTGCTAAGACCTTCTACACCCACTTCTTCCCTTTAATTCAAAATAATCAGTTCATCGAAGTGGCATATTCTGAGATATTAAATGAAACTAATCCCTGTCTGGCACCAGCCCCAAGCACAATTCCTCACACATGGTAGATGCGTAGTAAAAATAGAAGTGAAATGAGTGAGTTCCACATTAAATATGATAACTATAGACTTTAAATTCTTTCTACTAAAGCACATACACAGTATGGTTTTGTTTTGTTTCTTTTTCTTGAAATTTATTACCAATCAATCCCACTAAATTGTTGTGTACATGAAATAAGTCAAATAAATTTATAAGGTTGGTAAATTAAGGTTAGAACACAATGTCTTAATTTTGTAGTGGTCATATTATGGTGAATCTCAGGTAATTGTCAAGTTTCATGAGATATATCAATAATAGTAATTCAATTTTTATGATCATAAGATGTTTCCTTTTACTAGATTTGAAAATACAGAGTATCAGTCATAATAATGCACTACAGTCCTGCCTTCTTAGATTGCAATGTGTTCTTCTGACAGAATAGGCTGAGTTTATAGTTGTTGAACAGAGTCTTGCAAAAGAAGCTCAGGAACTACCATCTTCAGAAGAAAGGGTGAATATCAGTGGTTGAAACAAAGTGCTCTGTAACCCGAATTCCTACATTCTGGACATGTGAAGGAGTCCAAACTCCTCACAGTTGTTCAGGAACAGTGCTCAAAGGTCCTCTAAATTTGCCAACTCAGCTCAAAAATGGCAAAATGCAGATCATTTTAAAAAATAAACTAGCAACATCCTATAACAAATATTAATTTATGATATCTTAAGTAATTCAATATAGATTAAAATAAAAATGCATTATTTTAAAATTATTTAACCTTTAACATATATATAAACTATACATCTTTGTGAGTTATCAGATGCTGTTTTGATATAGGTATCTAGTACATAGCATTAACATATATGTGCATATATATTTAACATTTATCATTACCCTTAAGTGAAAATGTTCAAAATCTTCCTACATAGCTTCTGAAATATGCAGCATGTCATTACTATCTATAGCCATCTTACTCAAGCATATTGCTATTGTCATATTAAAAGAGATCGTAATTCTACCAACATAGAGGTTTAATAACTGTAAAGTGAAATATACTTAAAAGCGAGCGTCGTTTAAATGCCTCCAATCACTTTAGCTCAAAAGAGTATCTCTGGTTGTGTTCCATACCACCTCTGTGAAAATTGCAAGCCTGGTCTCAGAGTAAATTTGCCACCGTTCTGAATTTTCCACATTGCTTTCCTGAGTTTTTGTGCCTATTCTAAAGGAATTTTAAACTGCCAATGTTTTCATCATTATTGTAAAACATTTTGTGCTTTTATTATTGTACACACATTCCTTGTTACTTTTCCCCTAGCAGGTATGGATTTCCTCCCTTTTATCTCTTTAAATCTTGACTGTGGTCTCATTTGTCTGAGATGCCGGAAGGAAAGGAGGCCCAGTTTAACACACAAGGTCTTTTCTAGCTGCATGCTTCTCTATTTCTCAAGTTTTGCAAGCCCGTTGCTGAGGTAATGAGATTCCTGGGAGACTTTTTAACGTTAAGAATCAGCAAAACTGCAACTTTTACAGATCACTTTCTTTTAACCTACATGGCTTCTCTGTGAAATATTTGAATTACCGTGTCAACTGTTGTCAAGTTAGAGTTGGATCAATGTGTGGTTCTATGTCACTTTAAGGCCAGATGTTACTCTTTGGTAGGAAATCTGATGGAATTTAAAATTAGAGTATATTACTTTAGGCATCAAGGATCAAAGTTAGCTTGGTGACTAAAAATAAAAAAATGTGTTGAAAGAGGCATTTCCACAAACTTTAGCCTCTGCCATTTAAACCTATATTTCTATTATTGCTCCAAATATACTGCATTCAGAGCGCTCTGCTTATATTTCCCCTGACCTCTCATTCTCATTTATTTTAGCATCTTTCTCTATCTATCTCATCCTGCTTATTTCTCTGCCTATAAAATGTGAAAGAAAAAGAAGCGAAACGGGTGCTACTCGGTGATTATTACCTCTGATTCTAGGGACTGGATACTCTGTCTCTTACCAATTTAGTTGTAAATGACTCACAGATACTTACATGACTCCTACTGGAGGCACCATTTGTTAATGAAATCCCAGTCTTGCTTTACACACTAAGAGATGAGATTATTATGAAATAATAAAATCTAGAAGTGTTGGGAGAGGAACTAAATTCTTCTTGTGCTGAATTGATTCTTCTCTGGTAAATTATATTTATCAGTAAGACATATCCTGATATCCTGCAGGAAACAAATGGCATGTTGATATGAAATGAGGTGGCTTTGTAAACTTGACATATTTGGGAGAGGGCACCTCATTGAAAAGTCGCCTCCATCATATTGTTCTGTGGGCACGTCTATGGGGCATTTCCTTTTTTGTCACATTGGCACAAACTGGGAAGGATGAACTTCAGTGGAGGGATGGCCTCCATCAGATTGCCCTACAGGTATATCTGCGGGACATTTTCTTAAGTGGAGTGGGAATGATGTGGGAATGCACAGCCCACTGTCACTGGTGCCTCCCCTGGGCAGCTGGCCCTGGATTGTATAAGTGTGCTGAACTAGCCATGGAGAACAAGCCAGGAAGCATCATTCCTCTATTGTTCTTCTTCAGTTTCTGCTTCTACGTTCCTTTCGTGAACTCCAGCCTTGACTTGCTGGATCCTGCCAAATAAAATAATTTTTTTTTAAAATCTCCCCATTCCTTTTGTTCATGGTGTGCATTACGGTAACATAAAGCAATTTAGAATAGCTTCTCTCAATGATGGACTGTGATCTGAGATATGGAAGATGAAATAAATCCTATTATGCTCAAGTTGATTTAGTCATTGTTTTATTACAGCAACTTAAGGGAAACTAATACACTAGTTAAGCATGTTCGGAGCTTAAGAAAACTCACAAAGTGTATTTATCCCATCTGATGGTCAGAGAACAACTATATGGAGATGGTTGTTTGATGCAATCTCGGCTTTTATAATGCACATAACCATCCCTAGAGAACAGGCAGAGAAAAGGGATCAGAAGTACCATATGGTACTCTCTTCTAGACCTGCACACCCAAGGCAGCCAACAGGAGAAGCTCTACATTTCTGTCCACAGAAAGCTAGGTAGCACAGTATGCTTGAAATGATGTGTCCTTGTGAGTTAGTCTTTATTCTCACCATAAAGGAAGAGTATAAATCATAGGGTAAAAGATCAATTAACACTAGCACTCATATTCTTCAACCACAAAACTACTAAAAAGCTTATCTTATTCAAAAGACATAACTGGAATATGGTCGTTATATGATTTCTGTATATGTTCTGTATAGTTTTGTAAACTGTGCCATTTAATGAGTTCTAATTAAATGATAACCTTGTGTCCTTTTATATGCTAGCCCTTCATTTATACATGATCAAATATTTATTACATGTTATTTTGTAAGTGGGTATACAGTGATTAATAACTTACTTTTTTTGAGCTATACACATAGGCAACTGAAATGTAAAGGTGGAAAAATGGAATGTATTTCAGGAAATGAGACAGATATCTAAATAAAAAATGATGATAGGCATATATATGTATATATACATAAATACAATATATATATATATCATTTGTATATCATTTATATCATGGCTTATGGGATCCAAGAGAAATAATAATATATTTGCTTTTAAAATCTGCTCTATCTTTGTACAGGAAGCGTAGTTATGCCTTTCAAATCAATACAGAGTTCTCTAGGTTTTCAGTGTGTGGTACTGTAGTTTGGATATAGTTTGGATGTCGACTTTTTTCTCAAGGGGTTCATACACAGGAATCTTGGTTCCTAATATGGTAATGTAGGAAGTAATAGAACATTTACAAATGGGGCTTGGTGGGAGTTGGCTATGTCACCAGGAGCTCATCATCCATAGGATAACTGACAGCTCCTGTGGAACTTTGAGTTAGTTCTAAAGACAGTTTCAGATGAAGAATGATCTTCATTTTCTCAAACAAACTATCTCCATAGAAGGTGGAAGAGTAGTGAAGCTTTGGACGTCTCTGTCACCATCCCCTCCCCATCATAAGCATTCTTTACTCATGTTTCCTGAACAACCTTTCTCCACATAGTATTATGTTGTGTAATTATTGCTTGATGCTTATAAATCTTCAGTGGGATGGTGAGGAAGCGTCATTGTTCACTAACATATCCTCAATCTTTTGAATACTACTTATCACTATAAAATGTCCAAAGAGCAGTAGAATAATTTAAAATATGTGAAGGAAAAGTTTCCTGGTCTTAATGAAATATACTAATAAACTAACATATGCATTCATTTTTGAACATTGATGTATTTATTTTAGAAGTTATCAGTATAACCATACAAAAATAATTAAGCACATTAATAAGTCTGACTACAATAAAATAAAAATTGAATGATCTCAATGATTCATCCGTTATTCTGAAACACACATGCACTGAATGAAATAAATTATTAGTAATTAATAGAACTAGATCCCCAAATTGCTATTGCCATTATTCTTTGTTACTGTCCAAAACTTGATGGTATGACACTGTTATGGAAGATGTTACATAGTTGCATCTTAGAACATGGCAAAATCAGCCTTGTACAGAACTGGAAATTTCATCCATACTGACTAGACTTAACAGTTCTGGAAATTGATATGCAAGCTACCTGTAGAAAATTAAACATCAGTTAGATCCAGCTAGGAACACTTCAAGAGATGATAGTACAGTAGTATCATGGGAGTAAGCAACCTCTTTTTTATTGGAATTAAGTACCGCTACACAAAATGAAATGCATAACTGACACTGTTTTTAGGTGAATACTTCATGGATAGAGAGGCCATAGCCCAAGGGAGTGACAATTACTGTTACGTTACTAAATAGAAGAGTATTCTGTTTCCTAATGACAAATTGCTATACCCATAGTTCAATGCATCTCCCAACCTTAATCCAAAATATTTGTAGTAGATCATGGTTAACACTGTAACTGGCCAAGTTGTGGAGAGTAAGAGACTACAAAATACTCATCCCTCATGGGAACATATATACAAGATCATCCTTCCTAATGATCAAGGATCATTGCAGAAGGTAGAAAGAATGTGGAAGCCAGAGGTAGTGGATGACTGCAAGGAAACACTATCATCTGGATACAGCAGGCCACCTGCACATAGGAACTTTCAGTGGTTTGGGAAGCATGTACAAAACCTGCAGACTCCCAAGCCAGACTTAATCCAAGCAGAAAGATAAGAGCTGGGCACAGAATTCCACCTGTAGTTGTTGACCTATTAGAAATTGTTAGCTACTGGGAGATGGGAAGAAAGTTTTCTCTATGAATGTAGTCACTTGTAAGTCAACCACTTTCTAGTGGAGAAGCACACATACAAAAATATTTGGGCAGGACAAATTGGTTGTAAGGGATTAAAAAACACTGAGTGAAGGAAATGGGGGCACAATGAGGGAAAAATTGTGGGATGGGGTGAATATAATCAAAATATTATATGATGCTCTCAAAGAGTGAACAAAAAAACCAACAGCACCATGAATAAGAAAAAGTAACAACTACAAAAAAATTAAAGACCAAAATTGTATGTAAAAAATAATGCAAAATGGAAATAGGAGAGTATTTAAAATGGGCAATAAACTATTGTATTCAAGGTAGTATGCAAAAGAAAATTGAGAGACAACTTATTTTAGTTTTAAAAAACTACAAAAGTTTCTTTAAAATGTGAGTAAATGCATAGTAAGATACTACAATATTAACTCAAGAATGTAGAAACAGAAATGATCTAAAAAAAAGATAGAATTGTAAATAAAAGATGTCTATACTAAACTAAAATGCTAGAATTGACTGAAGCATGTTAAAGCTGGTTAAACGAATCTTTTAAGTGGGCTAATATAATTGTAAAGCATTATAAGTGTGTGAAAAGAAAAACTAGGCCAGTAACTACAAATAAATAAGATTAGATTTAGAAAAAACTTGTTTAGGTTTTTGATTTGTGGATGGTGCCATATATGGCTGAAGCTAGCCTCAAACTTACTGTGTGGTCCATAAAAACCATAGCCTGATCTTTTTGGATTCTGCCTCCCAAGTGCTGAGATGACAGGTATGTACTGTCACACCCAGAAAGAAACAGGAAGATTGTTGACAGATATTTATAATAGTGCCATATAAAAACCTTGTCACAGTTCTGTTATCCTCTTAACCGGTTGGCATTATTTCTCTCACATATCTAAGTTGCTATTGTTATTCCTAAAATTAAAATAGAATCACTTCCATATACAAATAATCCCACATGTAATTTAATTAGTACTAAATTGATATATCAAAGCTGTAGGGACTCGTACAGTGTTTTTTGTAAGTTCTCTAATACTCGACGATCCATTTTCTCCTACTGCAAAAAGGAGCTGTAAAATCATTAACTTCTTTCTTTGATATCAAAAATGGATACAAACAGGAAGAATAATAATACATGATGACAACATTTAAGTATAGGTTAAACCATAAGTAGACTCTTCTGGGGAGTGTAGTATTTTAGAGCAAGAATAAGCATTTGTGGTTTAAGATCAGGACTTAAGGTTTTCAAGAACAACTCTAGAACAGTTTGGTTAAAAAAGAAGGTTTGAATAATACAGCATAACAAAACTCAAAGTATAGTATGGCACTTATAGAAAACAAGATAGTTTTGTGGGAAATATTTTTATCTATTCATAATTTCAAATATTGTAAGTCCTACCTATATTATATGTAGTATAAGCATGGAAAAATATTGGTGAAATTATTAAGGCCATTCCACGTAGTTGAAAGGGAGATTTATTTAATGGCGTAACTTACAAATGAAAAGATAGGTAGGTTGCGGGTTCTGAAAAAGACGCAGCGCAGTCTGACAGTGTTCTCTGGAGAACTCGAGCGCGGCGCATCTCGATATCGGGTCTTCAGGGCCCTCCCTTCGCCCTGCCTTGTAGGCATGATAGTTACCGAAGCCTCAATGGGGGTTGAAACTTCCAGACCAAAGCTGGAATGGCTACCCACTACAGAAAAAAAGCACTGGAAAAATGCACAAAGGACTGGTAGATTCCAGAACAATAAGTAATTATTGAATGTGTGAATGTTGGATTGCAGGAGATGCTGTACATTCTATTAAATTTAAGAAATTAAAATTTCTTCCTACTCGTTTCAAAAAAACCATTTTATTTTGCATTTATTAATGTTTTGTTGCATGTATGTCTGTGTGCCACATGTGTTCCTGGTCCCTGTAGAGGCTGGAGTGTAGGGGTGGTTGTTTGTGCTTTACCCTTGTTGGTTTTTTGCGGTGCTCTTACCCTAAAGGAAAAGTCATGACACATGACAGAATCCACTAACAAGAGTTTTATCAAGACAAAGATGGGACTGCAGAGATGGCTCAGTGGTTAAGAAAGGGATAGATGTGATCAGGCCTGTGGAAAGACATGTGCAAGAGAGAGACCCAGGGAACATGACGCTGCCTTATAAAGGCCAGGATGCACCTGCGCCCACAGGGCCAGGCGCAGAGATCATGCAGTCATATCCGAACGACTACGTGACCGCATAACCATGGGTCACGCAGGATGTATGACCCAGAAGTGACTAGGTGGAGATGACTAAGTGTCCTGCCTGCCAGGCATGCGTGGCCATGCCCGACTGTGGGGGCGTGATGGGAATTTCTATCAACCCTGAAGCACCTTCCCTAGTGAGGTAGCCTAGGTACTAGGTACCTGCTCCACCCCTGGGGCGTGGCCCAGCTGGGGACCCCTTAAGACCTGGAAGTCATCAGATTCCCTCTGACTGAAGTTACAGGTGGTGTGAGCCAGCAGGCAGGAGTTGGGAATGAAAACCAGTCTATTGAAAGTCTAGCAAGTTATTTTAAGAAGATTTTCAGTGTTTTTAGTAGAAAATAAACTTTCTGTAACAATCTTTGTTAACCATGAATTAATATCACTTTACATATGTATGTGTTGGAATATCACAGAGAAGGTACTTGATATACATATATGTGATATATACATGTTTTATAAGTTAGAATTCATATTAAAAATGAGAATTAATGCAAAAAATAATTTTTGTTATGTTTAATGACAACTACAAATGAGCACAACCACCACAATAATTTGTTGTTAGCAATCATACCTTCACAATTGCAATTTGGACTGTCTCTGTAAATGATTCAAAAGCTTACACTTCAATGATGCTTCTGAAATAGATTTTTCTTTTCAACCTCCTTTAAACTATCCAGTAAACACTGGTTCAAGAACTATATCTAGGCAAACTACAATGAATATTGTTTCTTGCTGTTAAGTAGATTATTTTTGTAGTTATCACACAGTTAAGTCAACTAAAAATTATCCAAAAGCATCTTGAGGGTAGGCTTTCCATTGATTACAGAAAGAGCATAAAAGTAAACAATCCATCTTTATTTCTCTGATCATAATTTCTTGCATAATATACAACTGATTAGAAAAATTTGGGTATTTGGGAGAAATACATGTAGGTATATTTGGTGTTGTATATGTGTACCCATAAGACACACAGAACATCTACATGTCATCATAATCTTCTGCTAAAGTTCATGTCCTCTGACACCCTAATTAGTTATAATATCTTCAGACCCCTGTTGTTCAAATCTTAGATGGTCTTATAATAAAAAACCCAGAGCCAGAAATTAGGGTGAAAGCTGAAAGATCAGAGAAGCAGAGCAGCCAGCCACTAGTTCTTACCTCTAGGAAATCCTCAGTCTAAAGAGAGTGAGTTCCTGTTTCCTCATTCCTTGTATACCTTTCTCTGCCTAGACATCCTGGGATTAAAGGCATGTGTGCTTCCCAGTACTGGGATTAAAGCATGTGACACCAATGTCTGGCTCTGTTTCTAGCATGGCCTTGAACTTGCAGAGATCCAAGTGGATCTCTGCCTCCCAAGTGATAGGATTAAGGATGTGTGCCACCACTGCCTGACCTCTATGTCTAATCTAGTGGCTGGCTCTGTCCTCTGATCCTCAGGCAAGTTTATTAGGGTACACAATTTATCACCACAGACCCCACCTTAGTAAATGAAAGCAATGTACCATTTGGCCCCAAAAGAACACCATCAAGTCAGTCTGTAAGAGTGGTGGAACAGAAATAAAATTAAGATTGAAAAATGAACCCATCCTTCTGCCCTGAAGTATCATTACATTGAAAGTGCATGTTAACCACATTTGTAGTGTAGGTATCATGTATCTGTACTTCCCAAAACTTAAATTACCTCTTGTATTTTACAGAAATTGAGAAAGAAAGCTGCGGCGATCCTGGCACACCTTTATATGGAATTAGAGAAGGCGATGGTTTTTCTAATCGTGATGTTTTAAGGTTTGAATGCCAGTTTGGGTTTGAATTAATTGGAGAGAAATCCATTGTTTGTCAAGAGAATAACCAATGGTCTGCAAATATACCCATCTGTATCTGTGAGTACCAAATGCTTTGCTTCTAGATGGCATATGTTACCCCATCCTTGCATATAATTGCTTTTGTAATTAATTTCAAAGAGCTGGAACCAAGTAATTATTTTTGAATGAGTAGCACTTTGTGATACTATCTTTAACATGTGTGCTTATGCCAAATTATAAATTTCATTATAGATTTAAATAAAGTTAACATAGTTCACTTGGTAATTGCAAATATATATATTATATGTGTTCTTCTAACAAGTTAGTGACATTTTATACTTTATACATGGCATATTTCTTATGGAAATTAGACATCATAGATAATTCTAACAAGCCCACTTACTTTCATAGGATAATACATGTTTATTTGTAATTAAAACTATTTAAAATATTTAAGGCCTCTCTTCTATTTATAATTCCTTAATTTATTCTTTCATGGAGGTGTTCACAGTAAAGCATAGAGCTCACAGCATAAAATCCATTAATGTTTATTTTATATAAAATGCTAGAATTAAAAAACAATTTTTTCAAAATACAGTAAATTTCCAACTTAATTAAAACAAACTTGACATCAGTATTATCTATTGTTACACTTTTATGTTCAAGTAAATAGTCGTCATTATATTATAAGAAAGTGCTTTTAAAAAAAAAATGTTTACTTTCCTAGCCTAAAAATCTCAGAGGAAAAATCCACAGATCTGCTCTTGAGGGGCTGTTAGTGGTGGGCCAGTTCTCATCCATAATAAAGACCACCTGAGCAGTCCTTTTGAGAAAGAAGAAAATAAGTTAGGAGAAGTGAATTTCATCTTTTCATGCCATATAAAGCTTAGAAGTTCTTAAAATATTTTAATTGATGATCTTTTATTCCAAGCAGTCTTCCAGAAAGATAATATTGGTCTTATAATGGAAAACCTGTTATGTAATAAATAACACCAACAATAAAAGAAAAAACTGTGTTGCAAGAGATAGAATCCAGGCCTTGGCTGAGTTAGACAAGTGCTCTACTTTTGAGCCATGCCTCAGCCCAAAATGAAAAAGTAATTAAAAGCATTAAAAGCATGAGATGCTAGAATACTTAATAAAAATGATGTGAATATTATGTTCTTAAAGCAATTTGGAAAATTCTTGAATATCTAGTCAATATTTTGTTTTGTTGGAAATGAGGTCTCATAGGAAGCCCTCTTCGCTGGCCTGGGACTTACTACATAGCTCTGGATATCCTCTCGCTTGTAGAGGTCCTCCTGAGGGCCAGGATTATAAGCATGTGCCATCCACCGTTTGGCATCTTTAACTATTTTCAGCTAAGCCCAGTATTCCAGTAAGTGAAAAAAAATTGAATCTAATGGTTTATAAACAGGCAATAGTTAATTTCAAATGAGTTTGCCTGATTAGCTGCAGATGAATAAATCATGACTACATAGGTATAATTCTTATGTACATCCAGATAACAACAGTAAAAAGAGAGTCTTAAAATTTAAAAAAGAAAAACCTTATGGAAAAATTTCTGACTATAAATACATTATATTAATTTATGAATAATACACAATTACCTTGTAATTTTAATGAAACAACTAAAAGCAGTTTCTCTGGGGACATGACAGTGGACCTAATAATATTGCTTAAAAATTGCACTACACCTATAAAACCATGGACACAATGTACATTATGAAAATCTGCCCATCTCCTTGAATTTCAGTGGGGTTTGTGAGCTTGAAAAGTTCCTGATCCATATGTAGATCATTTATCTCAGGAGGTGGCAACGTGAACTTCTCTAAATGTGTAAATGAAGCTTTATAGTAAATGAAACCAAACACCTTTATTTGTTACTAATTTAGTTGTCATTTTGTTATAATTATAGAATTAAAGGAATCAGGATTCAGCAGAGTATAAGAAAAGAGAAGGCAGTAGTCTCTATGTGCTCCAGATATGGAAATGGCAAGAAAATGGAGCAAATTAACTTTTCAAGAGATAGGGATTGAAAGAATGAATGAACCAGAGAGTAGGGAGGAGTGCATCGAAGTACTCTCCTCTGGACAGGGCTTGATTATTGCACTCATGACCTCACAAAGGCCATGGTTAGAAACAAAACCTGTCTAAGGTCAATCCAGCCCAAATACCTGCATGAATGACCCAGACGCGCACAAGGTCCTGCTCCTAACTGAGGAACTATAAGCAGGTGATAGCTCTTTGGAGAGGAAGACTCATTCTTTGGTTGGGAATTAGCCAGTGGATGCTCATACTCCTTTTGATGGCCTCACACCTATATAGGCATGGGAAACAGTAATTAGACTCAGTGAGTTGTGAAAGAGAGACAGAGACAGAGAGACAGAGACAGAGGGAGGAGGAGAAGAAAAGGAAAAAAGGACATGAAACTTGAAGATGGACAGGTTGGAGGCAGATCCCTGGGAACTTGGGAGGGGGAAAGGGAGGGTCGATGCTATCATATTACATTGTATACATACATGAAATTCTTGAAGAATAACTGAAAGTGGAAAGGGTTGGAGAATACGACATATAAGGCAAACCCCTGCACTTGGAAGGGAAGGGAGGAAGATTGTATGTTTGAGGCTCTAACACGCTTCATATTAAGATTGTATGTTTGAGGCTCTAACATGCTTCATATTAAGATTGTATGTTTGAGGCTCTAACATCCTTCATATTAAGATTGTATGTTTGAGGCTCTAACATGCTTCATATTAAGCTCCATATTAAGTATCACAAAAAAGGGGTAGGGGACTTTTTTTTTTCATAGACTTGTATCCTCAAATGTGAAATATGCTTTGAAAATATGATTCCACAGCATGGGAAGAAGAAAAGCAAACTTGCCTGCAATGTGGCTCAGTCACATTGACCTGTGGCTGTCATTTTATGGCTTCTAAAGTCAATCCAGATAGGAAATAAAAATGCAAAATACTTTTAAAGAAAGGATGGAATTACATACATTGTGAGATCTTTTAGTTATAATCAAATGTAGGTGACCAAAATATTATTTTAGCTAGTAAATTCAAATAAATTCCTAATATGAAACTTTTTAAAAAACAAAATAAATGAGCAATGTGCTACACGGGTTGCCTTAGTTACTGTTCTAGTGATGTGAAGAAACACGGTGACCAAGGCAATTCTTATAAAAGAAAGCATTTAATTAGGGGCTGGCTTACTGTATTAGATGTTTAGTCCCTAGTCGTAATGGCAGGATACAGACAGGCATGGGACTGGAGTGGTAGCTGTGAGCTTACATACTGATCTATAGGTGGCAGGCAGACAAAGATACAGAGTCAGGCATGGGCTTTTGAAACCTCAAAACTCACCTTTGCTGGCACACCTCCTCCAACAAGGCCACACCAAGACCAACAAGGCTCCATTTCCCAATCCTTCCCAAACAGTTCTTCTAACTGGGGACCAAGCGTTCACAAGTATGAGCCTATGAGAAAAACTACCTTTCAAACCGCCACATGGGTATTATGACTTAAGACTACATAAACATAAATAATCAGAATTCATGCATGGTTACTTCCAACAAAGTGAATAAGTAAATATATTAAAGCCATATCAGAAACCTTCACTCACTATAAGTAGAAGAAACAGTAATAAGGTGTTATTTTCCTTATGAAACTAAAGAGTGTAAATAATCACAGTATTTTCTGCTTTCACAGGTCTGTGTTCTTTAATACAGCTTTTTATAGTTCACTACAAATTAATATAACTTGAGAAATTCTACAAACTATTTTGAAGCTTTAAGTTCATATTCTTTATGAACTCATTAAAAATATCCCCTGGAAATAATCAAAAGACAGCCAGCCATCACTGAATTGAATTTTAAAATACAATTCTAAATGTTAATTTAAAACTTTATGTAGACAAAAATGAATGGTGTTAGAGGTTTAAATGATCAATATGATTATGTGAAGTCGATTTAAATTTCCATTTATGACTTGTAACGAACCAATTGTAGTGGTGCACATCTCTGATTTAAACATTTGGACTGAAGCTGAAAGGTGAATAAATCTGGGCCATCCTGGTCTACATACTGAGAAACTGTCTCAAAACTATACCTACAAACACACTGCACATGCAAATATACATATATGTACTGTATCTATTTCTATATAGAGACTTTATGCATACTTTATATGTATAAACAATGCATGTATATGTGAGTGTCTGCATGTGTGTGTGTGTGTAGTGTGTATGTGTGACAAATAGAATTTGTATGAACTGAGTTTTGTTAAAGGTATTTAATAGCTGCTGGGCGGTGGTGGCGCACGCCTTTAATCCCAGCACTTGGGAGGCAGAGGCAGGCGGATCTTTGTGAGTTTGAGGCCAGCCTGGTCTACAGAGCGAGATCCAGGAAAGACGCAAAGCTACACAGAGAAACCCTGTCTCAAAAAAACAAAACAAACAAACAAACAAAAAGGTATTTAATAGCACTGGGAAAAAACTATATCAATATCTTAGCATCGATTTCCTTTGAGTAATTTTTTTTTCTCTTCATTATCCTTCCTCTGCTTTCTAAACTTCAATCAGATGTTTTCACCTTGGGAAAGGAAACAGGACTATGTGTTCTGTAGAGTAGCTGATTTTCTTTACTTGTCCTTCTGGTCTTTCCCACCGGTGACAGCTGTTGACTATTATTACTACTAACTGGCCTCCTTACTTCTGTCATGAACGGTCAGGACCCCAAGGGCACGACAGGAATAAAATCCATTTCCACACCCTTACTGATGTTCTGTAAGCTTTAGAAACTTAACTCTGCGATTATTCACAAAATGTTTCTTTCCTCAACCATTGCATTAACCTGAGTGTTTCCATGGGTGCTTATGTAAATTTCTCATAAGTGCAGAGATAAAAGCTATGGCTTATTCTAACAGAAACAGGCTAAAAAGAAAAATGAAGTGTCACTGAGTTGGGTGTAGTGATTCCTGCCTAGAGCTGCCGTCTTGGAATGCTGAAGTAGCAACAATTATAAGAACGTTTTTGTCCAGTCTGGGAGTGAATTCTAGATAACTCAGGTTACAGAGTGAGAACTGTCTGAAAGCACAATAAACAAATAACATGAGGCTTTTATTTAAATTACGAATTTGTGCACAGCCAAGCACATAGTCGTTAAGTTCATGGGAAGTATGAGCTGGCTTTGCTCATATGTAAAATGAAGTGTGTGTGTGTGTGTGTGTGTGTGTGTGTGTGTGTGTGTACTTTGACAATGTGACCCTTGCACAAAACCCTGAATTCACTATTCAGTAAAGGAAAAAAAAAATTCAAGGCAAAAATTGTAGCTTTTCCTTTCTCTTTTATAAGGTAACTTAGATTATTTGATGTGTTCCCAATCGCTAATTGATCATTATAATTGTAGACTACCATAAAAATATATCCAGATATTGCTTTTTAATATTTCCTGTTTGTAAACTTCTCTTTGTTTTTATTTATTTTTACCAGTTCCTTGCCTCTCTAACTTCACTGCACCGATGGGAACAGTCCTTTCCCCCGATTACCCTGAAGGTTATGGAAATAATTTAAATTGCATCTGGACAATAATCTCTGACCCAGGGAGCCGGATTCACCTTTCATTCAATGACTTTGATCTGGAATCCCAATTTGACTTCCTTGCTGTTAAAGATGGCGACTCGCCCGATTCCCCCATTCTGGGGACCTTTACTGGGGCGGAGGTGCCTTCTCACCTCACAAGTAACAGCCACATCCTGCGACTGGAATTTCAGGCGGACCACTCTATGTCAGGACGCGGCTTCAACATCACCTACAACAGTAAGGGCTTTGTTGTGTGCTTGCTTGGTTATCTCTGTGGCATTTTTGTAGAAGACTGAAAAGCGATCATACAAGCCAGCCCTCTTGTTTCAGTGATAAGGATATTTGAGAAAGCTGTCAACCTAGTTTTGCCAATGATTGCTTTGTATCTCTTGATAACCAACTACATTCTACTCCCTACGTGTCCTTTCTCTTTGAGAGGTCCCATTTGAAGGAAATCCATTTCAATGTTTTTACCGCATCAGTTGATACATTAGGTTGTTCTATTAAGATTGACCATAAATTTAGACCAGATTTTGCTGCTACTTGTTTATCGGTTTTTTTTAAAAAAAAGAAAACGAGTTTTCTTTAGCTATTCAGGAGCTCATAGAGATGAATTAATCACAGCACACACTTCTAATTCCAAAGAACAGCTCTTCTTGCTACAGGAGTGCTTGAGAGAAAGAATCACTAATTCTACAGGAAGATCCTTCCGCTGACTATGAGGAAAAATAGTTCAGTGTTTCAAAAGTGTCAGCCATAAAGCCAGACAGTACAACTTCAAGTCTTGTCTTGGATACTACATTTGTAGATTTTGTACCTGATCCATGTATCCATAAATATAAAAGCACTTTGGACGAATATAAGAGTAATTCTAAATAAAGTATAGATTGAATTAATTTAGCAGACAGCATGTGAATCTAGCAAAGGCTCGATAACCACTAGCTAGCTTTTTGGCTAGATCACTTAATATTGTTTTGGTGTGTATTATATTTTCCTAGGTCCCAGGTATGTTTTCTCTTAGGTTTTATATATCAGCCATATTCCGGTGTGTATTTTTAAAAGATAAGATGAGTATGATTCATCTGAAAATCTTTATGACAGTGGCAAAAGATTCAATCCCACAAAAGAGAAAACTTCTTGGCTTAAAATACTTACATCTGAGTATTTTCTTGTGTGAATGTTTTGTCAGAAGCCAGGGACCGCTGCTAATGTTAAGTGCTTTCTCCTGAGTCATCCCCTCTGTGTTAGATGCTTTCTAACCTGCTGGGTTAATGGGAAACCTCTCTGTCTCAATAGAATTTAGTCTCCAAATACCAGAACTGCCTTTAGAAAAAAATTCTCCTTTCATCCCACCCGAATCTAAGTGACACTGAGTTTTGTCAATGAAAAATAAAGTGCAGTCCATGTCCTTTCGGTGTGACCATAGTTGTGTACAGCATCACTCATAGAATCTACTTGCAGTGTATAAGTATATGTCATTTATATTCAGTTACTGTGATATATGTCATAAAGACTATCTAAAACGGGATTTATCTGAAAATTCTTCAAACATTTCTATGTAGAAAGTGAATACATGTATCACCTGTTTAATTATAGTTTTTAGTTTGTATTAATTGCATGATGCTTTTAATCAATGCCTGTGATCTTTTCAGATATTATATCCATTCTGTTTCTATAGTAAATAACTTATTTAGTTATATATAAATTCATATATTTAATATTGTCTACTTCATTTCTTCTGAACAGATCTACTTGAATATTGCATACTAGAGCAGCAAGACCAAAAGTTGAACTTAAAACATATTTTTATCAATTTTTAATTATTATTTCTTTAAGAGTTAAGAATTTGTAGGTAACAAAACAAAACAGTCAATCAAATTAATTAACATATAATATATTTATGTATTTTAGAACTTTCCTTAATTTCTTTTGTGTAATTTAGGATAAAAATTAAAATAAAATAATGCAAATTGGGAACAACATAGAAATGGTAATTAGTAGGAAAACATAAAACAGTTACCTGCAATTCAGGATAAACAATTCTAATATCAAATTATAAAAGCTTCATAAATATGACTTATGCTTATAAACCATGATGCTTTGTCTTCATACAAATATTCTTCTACTTCCATTATAGTAATATAAAATTTGATCATACATGTATGGCTCTATAGATTAATAGAGAGAAAAGTGTGGGTAACTCCAAATAAGCTATTATTTGTTTAAATAAACAGATTACCACTACAGTTCTCCTTTTTAATAATTAGACATCCTAAAAGAAACAAGATAAAATACAGGGGTAAATCTAAGATCATGAGACATGAGAAAATGGCCAAAGATACAAAAGGCATGGAGAACATTTTAAATTCCAAAACTGAGCATACATTGCAGTCCTATTAAACTCAGATTTCTATGACTAGAGGCAAGCTACATGACTTTTTCAAATCTGATGTTTCTCTTCATGGTGATGTTTTCCTCATCAGGCCCATGTAAGTATTAAATGAGATAATATCACACCTCTGTGCCTAGGAAGCGGTCATTAAAGAATTAAGTCTGTTTTCTGAGATAGCCGAAAGGAAAGGTCATACAGTTATGGAAAGCTGTAAAATAATTGCCATTTTTTTTTTTTTTACTATACTGAAATCTTCCTTTTAATCCTCTCAGTAAACCTTTTTTCCATTCCTGGCAGATGAGTTACAGAATTTTAAAGGGAGATAACATAAACCTGTTAGAATTCAAGTTAATATTAATCAGAACAAGTTATATTGGTGATTTCTGTGTTCATTTATCCTAATTATCACCACAAGTAGACACAATTAAAATTTTCATTTTTAATTTGTTTAAGTCATAGTGTATAAATTATCTGCTGAAAGACTCACCGTTATTACACATTATTTTACACTCATGTGGAAATGTCTTTCTAATACTGCTCATGTTTTCTTGTCATGGTGAAGCATTTGGCCACAATGAGTGCCCTGATCCGGGAATACCCATCAACGCCCGTCGGTTTGGAGACAATTTTCAATTAGGAAGTTCCATTTCCGTTATTTGTGAGGAAGGATTTATTAAGACCCAGGGAACAGAAACAATTACATGTATTCTCATGGATGGAAAAGTAATGTGGAGTGGACCAATTCCAAGATGTGGAGGTAAGCGCAATGGTGACAGGCAAGGGGAAGTCCCACCACAGTACCCTCAGACCATAGCAAGAAGTGTGCTATTCCATGCGAACTGTCTCAATGTACGACTTAAGCTACATATTGTGCATGCATGGGACTGAATTATGCATCTTTGGTGTTAAATATTTTTTAGAATCATTTAAGAACCCACTTTTGAGTTTTCCTAAATACAAATATTAATAAATAGTAAGCTCAGTAGCTTGTATAAACTTCTTTTTGGCCATTACAGTTGTACTTAGCAAGTTATATGAGATCATAGTTATCCATTATATGTTCCATCACATTTTTCTTGGTGCTTATTAATTCTTTATAGTTATTCACTTTTCAAAAATTGACTAACAAAATTGCAAATAAGTTTTTGTTAAAGCATTCATATTTTAAAATGGGTAAAATTTGTAGTGATAGCTGTCTGGTTTTTCAATTATTTTGTTTTTCAAGAAGACAGAGGCAAAAACATTTAGTAGTGCATATACTTATATATACACACATTGAAATATATGCAGATATATCATGTATTCAAACATGTATAATTATTAGTCTACTAATATTCTGTATACTCTACAGAAGTGTGTACTCAGGGTTGTAAACTTTATTTATAATTGCTGCAATGGAAACAAATGTTCAAAGTTCCTCTTTCCAGGCAACTTTCTAAGAGAATATATTTAATTAATAAAATAATATAGATGAACTAGAACCATGAAATATTCTAAAACAACTCACTGGGACCATTGGTGATTTATTTTACTTCTTTTCAGTTACTGATGATAAAAGCTTTTGGGCTGGGCAGAATTTTTAGCAAATAACAGGCTTGCTTTGTAGATGTGAGGACCTTAATTGAATCTCTGGAACTCATGTAAGAGTTCCAGGCATAGTGGCACATGCTTGTAATCCTGGTACTCAGAGAAAAGTAGATGCACACACACACTTGCACATGCACACATATGCATACATGTACACACGTGCAAACACATGTGCACATATACACACATACATGCATGCACATATACATGCACACAAACACACACAAGCACATGCATATAAAATCCAGAGTTTTGGACATATCTTTAAAATAGTTTCTCTCCTTTTGCCTCCTCTCTTACCTGTGCTCCAACTGAATATAATTTTTTTTATTTCCCATTTGTATCTGCTGATTTGAGATAATCTGATATATTCTTTAAGTTAAGAGATAGAATCATTACCTATAAATTACTACTTTCATCAGCTCCAACACATTTTCAGTGTCTCAGAATGAAGGAACTTCAGATCATGTTATTATGTTGCCCCAGTGGGTCTTTTTACTAGAATCTCCTTCCTTTTTACTTCAATCACTGTTCATCTTGGTGTCAGAATGCTGGCACAGACGATTTTTGAATACTATTTAAAAATGCAAGCCTTATTCGTTTATAATGGACTACTCTACTGATAACTATAACTGAGATATCTCACTTTGAAATTAATGGAGCTGCACTATAAAAGGTATAATAAGAAGAAATAAAGCAATGTTCTGTCTTTACATCATATATCACCATGAACTGCCCCCCATTCCTTCCTTCTCTTAGTTCCTGACCCTGACTTGTGAAGCCAGTCAGGAAGTGCTGTGTAGGTATGTGAAGGAAAGTGAAAATAGCAAGAAAGGCGGTTTTAAGAAAAAGAAGGAATAGCAGCGGGTCCCTGTGTCAGGGGTATAGGACAGGGAACATGGGTATGATGAATGACTGCGGTGTGCAGAGAAAGAAAGGCTGGTATAGAAAGCAGTGCTAAGTGGGATCAGGATTATCCTGTGGCTTGGTGAGCAGCTATTTCAGTTAGCGGTGGCATGATCTGAGCTGGTATCTCCCTCTGTCTGTATGTTGTTTTCAAGTCTCAGTGGGCAGACACAAAACATTTCCTGATAACTGCTGAATCCCACTGCCTTATTTGCTTAACTAGGGCATTGATTTTAAAGTTGACTGACGCCTAACTACACAGGGAGCTAAAACTAATGAAATCATAACAACAAATAATTTTATGAATCACTGCTAACTCTAGAAGGCAATTTTCCACTACCTGTGAAAAATGGATGCTATTTATTTTTTTAAAGTAAGGCACAGTGTGCTGAACTCTAATTTGGCACAGGCCATTAAGCTCTCCAAATATCTCAAAGAGATGCTTTATGAATTTTCTGAAGGAGACTGTTTCTTTCTCCTTGAATGAAACAACAAGCCTTCAGCCGCCCTTACTGGTTGTGTTTTCAACACCACAGTGGGAACATTCGCAGGTCAAAGCAGAAACCAAGGAAGGCAGAATCAACATCCACCAGGAGCACTGTGGCCTTGCAAGGTTGCCCATCTCCTGGGCTACACTTGAAGTTGGTTTCCTAATCAAACAGGCTTACTGCTATCACATCCTACCTAACTTTGGAGGCAAGAGGTGGTTTCTTAGTTCCTAATTAAGATCTATAATGATTTTCCTATTCCTAGGTCCAAATTCCCAAATTTTACACAATTGTGATTTTAAAAAAGCCTAAGAATGTGTGAAGAATCAAATTTTCCTTAAGAAAGAAATAAAATAAAATAAAAACAAAGAAAGAAAAGAAATCCATTTCCCAGCTTGTTACCCAGGCAATCTTGTTTACTTAGAAAACAATGTTCCTGTGGAAGAAATGTTCCTGTCTTTTCTGTTTTTTATATAACCTTTATTTTGATATAATTTTGTAGTTTTCAATATAACTAATCATTTAGTGTACTAGCATAGCCTTGTGAAAAATGTTTAACATTTTAAAGTTTTTTTTCATTATTTTCAAAACAAACATATAATGTAGAATAAAATAAAGGCATGCTTATTTAGCTGGAAAGTTTCTCAGGTCCCTCCTGGCCCTGTGGTCCCACATTTCTCTGGTCCTGCCCAGCCCCACGGTCCCTCAGTCACTTATAAAGTAATCATCAAAGACTTAATATTAATTACTAATTGCATGGCCTATGGCTGGCTTCTTGCTAGCTAGCTATTATAATTTAACTCATTTCTATTAATCTGTAAGTTGCCATGTGGCTGTGGCATTACCAGTCTGCTGGCATCTTGCTTCTCCTTGGGTGATGGCTGGCATCTCCCTCTCCTCTCCTTTCTTTTTCCTGTCTCATCCTTTTGGATTTCCTGCCTGGCTATACCCTGACTCACCATAGGCCAGAGCAGCTTCTTTATTAACCAATCATAGCAGCACATATTCACACCATACAGAAAGACATCCCACAGCAGTTTATATGTTGTGTTTGCATTTTGTTCTCTTCACATGACCAGTGCAAATAAAATAATTGTATTTTAAAGTTATTCACAAATTTGGATTTCTATATACTATAATAAGAAATATATAATTATTTAGTAATTATAAAATGTTTAATGATTATGGAAATCTTATGGAAGAAGAAAAATTCATTTGATTAAACAACATGGGCTTCCATCTATTTCAAGGTAAACCCTTCTCCCAGCCCGTCTCTGCTGCAGTTGCCGAACAGTTCAAGCATTCTGGCAGCCCTGTGTTCTTTACATGATTGACAGTTTGCAAACCTAGGAAATCTTTGATCTGCCATAGTCCTTGAATAAGGATTATCAGACCAAAATAGAAAAGGGTATCCTAATGTGTTCCCCACAAATGAAGTAGTGTGAATACGATTGTGAGAAATATTTGGCATCTACCTTTTATTCCATGAACAGAGGTTCATTGCTACTGAATTAACAAAGGATGAGTTTGGCCTTACGGAAAACTTGCACTTTTTAGCATGAAATGGGTTTATCCAGTCTCGTCATGATGAGAATTGACTAGATGTTGTGTAAGCCTTGCGATTTACACATCTGCTAAGGGGAAACAAAATACACTTGTTTCCATAATTGCCATTGAAGTCAGTTCACTTTAAATTCTAGAGATACCCATCTTCATTAAGCAGCAATCAATGATTTTTTCATCTGTATTGACAGTGTACCCTGCATATAACCGGTTCTAGCTAGGGCAAACCTTTGCATGCTACCTGTACCACAGAAGCATCCCAATGCCATTAAGATGTGACAATGGCTTAATAAAGGGTGCTTTGTGGAACTGAATAGGGGATGTCATAACGAGTTACAAAGGAAACTTACCCCACCTCCTCATCTTCGCTCCTCTTCAATTTCTCACTCATACCAGCTGCTTTCATGGCTTTTCCACTTTTCCTGTATGCCTCAGAACCCCACCGCTCCCATGTGCATTTACATTCCTACTCTACGCAGGGCGAGCCAGTACTGAAGGTCTATTAATTTCATCACTACATTCAGCCCTCTGACATGAAGTTCTCTCATTAATATGCTTCAACATTGCTTCTTTCTTTTCATAATAGAAGTCTCTCTCTCTCTCTCTCTCTCTCTCTCTCTCTCTCTCTCTCTCTCTTCTTTTCTCTGATCAGAACTCCTTGTAAGAGCTTCTAGGGTCATTATCAGGCACACCTGTAGCATGCATTCCAAAGTTCCTTCCAGCAGCCCAGACTTTGGAGATGGAAAAAAAGAGGCATGATACAGTTGCATTCAAATTATACTTCATCTGAGTGTGTGACTGTAGGTCCCTTCAGTCAAGGGTAGGAGGTTACTTTCTCTCGATTCTCTTTGAAAAGGAACAATAGATACTGGTTTCCCTCCATTGTGGCAAGTAATGCACTTACAACTTTCCCTAAACTCTGAATTCTGGAATCTTTTAATCATCCTGCAGAACATCATTCGATGCAGC
Organism: Peromyscus aztecus; assembly: GCA_902168405.1. Lineage (NCBI taxonomy): Eukaryota > Metazoa > Chordata > Mammalia > Rodentia > Cricetidae > Peromyscus > Peromyscus aztecus. The sequence continues at coordinate 39,204 of CABHPQ010151852.1, forward strand.
CACTGAGATTATTTTCTGTGAGCAGTACTGCTATATGGAAAGAAAGTTATAAGAAATAGTTCACTTACCAGAGATATTTCCATCCTGGACTGTGAGAAACTCCTTTATCTTACCATCTTGATGAATTCAATGACATCTCCCTCATTGTCTACTTGTTTGTGTATTACCTATAACTTATATGATCTTACCATCAACCTTTGCCCTCACACAGTGTCATGTATCTCATTTTGTTTCAGCTTCCACTTACTCTACTAAATTTGTGAGTCTGTTTTGTGTTAGGGATTGATCTGTAGTTATTTATCCCAGGTCTGCTTGCCCCTCCAACCGCTTTGTCCTTTATCTTGATTAATATTGGGCATCCAACACTTTCCATGAATTTGACTGTTTCTAATGTGTTTAAGTTGTCAGATAATTTTACTCACTGCGGTAGTGAAGCCATCTGTCAGTAGGATGATAACTTTGAAATATGTGAGGCACAGCCAAAATTCATATACAGTGTGGGTGTAGAAAGAATAACTTCAGCCAGGGGCCAGTGGTACATGCCTTTAATACCAGCACTTGGAAATCAGAGCCAGGCAGATCTCTGTAAGTTCAAGGCCAGTGTCATCTACAGAACGAAATGCAGGCCAGGCACCAAAACTACTCAGAGAAACCCTGTTTCAAAAAAACCAAAAAAAAA
>CABHPQ010151852.1:39982-58241 GCA_902168405.1 Peromyscus aztecus
TGGGATTAAAGGCATGCGCCACCACCGCCCGGCACTTTGCTGAAATTAAAGAAATTGAATTCACTTACTTTAAATCGGGGCAGTCATCAATATAAATAAATATTTTTCTACTTAACAAAACGAATATCCTAAACAGCAGTGACAATAGTGCTAACAGAAAGCACTATTACTGAGCACTAGAAGAAAGCCATCACCCTAAAAACAAATGACCTAAACTAGGGGTTCCCCAGACATTTAAGTGGAAATTCATCGGTAGCAACTAATCCCCTGAAGAATGTGTTGGGCTAACAGGAAAGTTCAGATTAATCTATCATGACCACCCTCAATCCTTTCATGAGAAAGTATTCTAGTATCTCAAGAAGCTACCTTTCCCTTGCACTTTCCTAAAAACCATTTTCCAGATGAGTTGTTCAAAAGTTTCTAACGGTTCTCATTTTTGAGAACGATTTTTAAGATTTCTTGGGTGACAAGTCTTCTAGCATCAGAAATTCGGCTGGACATGCTATCCTTCATTGTATGTTCTCCTCAAACTGCTGTTTCTATTCCATGGTCCTTCCTACAAGATCCTATTGACTATATATCTCTTTTTATTGTTTTTTTTTTTTTTCAAATCACATGTCTCTACAATTTTCCTAACAATTTAGCTGTTAGATAGCTCAGTTGTCTAATATGATCTAGGCAAACTCAGAAATCATATGAAAGGTCTAAAAAAATCATTGATGAGCAAGAAAATTTGATATTGATTTTCTTTGATTTGAGGTGTGAACGTTTTGTATAGTAGTGACAAACTTCACAGATATTTCCCTAAGCCACCCTTGCATTCAAGGTACATTACAACTTCAGATGATCATCATCATTAATTTATCTTTCTCTCCCTCCCCCCATGCTTACACAATTGCTCCTTTAATTAGCTTTTTCTTCCCTTCTATTTCATATGCTCTTCTTCTATGTTCTCCGAACTCCTACCTGAAGGCTCTATCTTAAAGCAGCACACACACACTGCTCTGCTCTGACCCATAGGATGAAGAATTCATCGAGTTATAGTGTTCCTATTTGAGATGCTGTCCTGTGGGATGCTGCGTGGAATCAGTCTGTTCCTTACTACGTGAAATTATACATTTTTAAAAGAAGAGATAAAGGTTTTGACAGATCTCTTCAAGCTTCTTTCTGAGCTGTAATCCGACTTTCTAAATGCTTGCTTCTGTACTTTCCAGTAATAAACCAGCAGGTGTATTTGTAAAGAACTTAAAAGAGGTGTCACACCTAGAGACATAGAATTCAATGAGAAAGTTCTCCTCAAGGTGTCACTGAGTTCCAACTCACCTCGAGTTTTCTCCTTAAAAAAGCAAAGCAGTTGGACGTAAATTAGTTCTATCTCTGTTGCAAGGTAACACTTCCTTGGTATGCGGATTTATATTCATTGTTTAATGTCAATTTAAAAAATAAGGAATGTTATAGAATCACAGTCAGGAAGTCAGAAACAGGTAGGAGTTATTTGCGGAAGGAAAATGAGCATTTGGTTAGATATTAATAATATATTATACAATTGTAATTATACTATTATATTACATAACATACTATATACAATCTGAAATGTCTATTCTGTAACTCAGTTCTGGCTAGTTTTATGTCACCTTGACACAAGTTAGAATCATTTGAGAAAAGGGAATCTCAATTGAGAAAATGCCCCCAGTTCTTTTATTGATTGATGATTAATTATGGGAAGGCTCAGCTCACTGTGGGAGATGCCATGGCTGGGCAGATGGTTAAAGATCATAAAAGAAATTATAGGCAGCACTCATCCATGACCCCATCTTCAATTTCTGGCTCTGGGTTCCTGTCTTGAGTTCCTTGCCTGATTTCCTTTGCCAGACTGTGATGTGGAACTCTAAGCAGAAATAAACACTTTTCTCCCCAAGTTTTGCTTTTGATTATGGTGTTCTATCACAGCGATAGAAACCAAACCAAGACAATGATTAAAAAATCAAATTGTCTCAATGGCTGAATTATTAAGTTATATAAATCTTTATGTTAGATAAATCTAAAAACTAAATTTCACTGAATCAAATATATTAGTGTGGCACACTTTTACTTCCTTTTCTCATTTTTCACCTCTGCCCTTATCCTTGATTGGTTATATTCTAGGGCTGTCTTCATCGTTTAGTTAATTTCATTAATGATATTTATGCAGTATCTAACTTCATATAACACTTTTGTACTGGTATCTCTGAGTTTTCTTTGCAACATTCTTGTGTTTTCCTAAAAAAAAAAAAAAAATCCATGCACATATTGAGGTTTGTAGTTTAAATTTAGAAGTAGATTATTTCTCGTTTCATCTGAGCCCATTTATTTCTTCATAAAATATTTCATCTGGATTTCTTAAGACTCTGAGCATATGTATTTCCTCCCTAATGCTAGTAGCCTCTACCAATTACAAAGTAGTCAGTAGTGCCCTCTTTAATCTAAAGCAAGCTCCCAGTAAAAACAGAAATGGCATATTGGCTTTCCTGGTTACATGGTCATGTTCTTGAATATGATTAGGGCATAAAATATTCACTGAGCTTCTTTATAGATAAAGAGGATTTCATTTAATGAAATATATTGGAAGAGTTGCATAATTATCTTGCCTCAAAGCTAGTAATTTAATTAAGACGCTAAGTTAAAACTGACTGAATGGAAAGTTGCCTCTTGTTGAGTCTCATAATAATTTCAAACAATATGGTCTTTGAAGGCTTTCTAATGAGAAAAACAATACTAGCATGTGAATATGAAGAACTGAAGCCAGTGTTTGGGGCTTCCTAATGAGTAACAATAGCTAAAGAGAAAAACATATGTTAAGTTCCTCCAGGGACAATTGAGTTCTAGAAACCGCATGTAGGATATGTAAGTTAACTCTTCTCTCTCGATGACAAGTTCAGTCATTTCCCTTTCTGCCCATTTAAGCTGAAGTTAGGGAAGAAAGAGAAGTTGATAGTTTTTTTTTTTCTGTTTGTAACTGTTAGGTTCATGGGGTGTTGAGGTTTTCATTCACTCCCATATAGTAGAGTGGATAGTAATGTCTTCATCCATAATCCCAATGGAATGCAAGCACTCCAGGCGACTTACTCATGGAAAATAAGGACATACATATATGAAAGAAAGACTGCAATTGCTAAGTATATATTTGCTGATTCACTGAACTCACTGATAGGTATGTCTTCCATGACTAATGAACAGGGGAAAGAAAATTATAAATAGCTGGTGAGCTAGAGACAGAGAGAGACCTGTAGTTCCAACAGAGTGCTTTCTGCATCAGCCAAGTACCAAAGTAGGTGCCTGGGATTGGCTTCTTAATAAAGGAAATATAAGAAGAGATAACAAATTTATCATATGAACTGGGAGCAGAGCAGTACCTAGAAATGGTTGAGTCCACTCTATTGGGGAATCAAGTATTGAAAGACCTCTCTCCTAATTCTTTACTTTACAAAAGACTTATTGATTCCCCTAATGTGACAGTAAGCATTTTTAATACTTGGTACCACCACCAATGCCAAAAGGGGACTACTGGAGCATAATCTCCTAGGTACTAGCCTTAACTCTTTCTACAATGGAAAGCTAGAGGATAAAAATGTGCAAGAGGCTGCCAATTCTCTACTTCAGGAGTGGGACAATCAGCAAGTGCCCCCCCCCCCAACACACAGCACAGTTCTGTCCACTACCCAGGGAAGTGTCTTAGATAAGTAGATAAAAGAAATCAAAGGGTTTGGAAGTAAAATGAATCATTTTTAATAAAAAAAATATTGAAAGTAGTCAGAAAGAATATATTCCCAAGTTGGTTTTTTTTCTTTCTTTCTCTTTCTTTCTTTCTTTCTTTCTTTCTTTCTTTCTTTCTTTCTTTCTTTCTTTTTTTTTAAGAAGAAGGAGACTTGACAGTACATATTTGAAGAAGTCAGAAAAAAAAGTGAGAATGAAACCATGCTTTGTGCTTGCTCTAATGATTTCAGAATGCTCCATAAAATGCTTACTCAAGCAATAACTGCCTTGCCCTGAGAATAGCTCTCCCTGAATTACTCTGGTTTATGTTCCCTCCTACTCCCTAGTGAGATATCTGAGAAAATTTTTAGAATGAATAGGTTGGAACTGGAGTCCCTAGAGAACTGTTTGGAAACAAGGCGGGACTTGCATGCCTGATGAGCTTCCTCAATGAAGATAAGAGGTTTCTCCCGAATTTCAATCAGCCTCAGAGGAAAGGAAGCCCTTCTGCACAGACATGACATTCTCTGTGCAGAGAGTTCTTTTGAAGAAGCAATTAGAAGGAGTACCAACTCGATGCATATATCAGAACTGATTTGTAATTCTAATACAATGTCTGTTCACACATACACATATTTATCTCAAAGGAAGGATCCCTGTTTTATCTATATGTGTATATTATACTGAGTTTCAGCTGGAGGACTAGCATCAAAAAATAAATATTAGCCATCCACCGAGTTTATCTTCTAGTTTTTGATAGCCTAAGCTTGAAAAAGAAATAGGAGAAACATGACAATTGAAGGAGAAGTGGAATTAATATTCAAGTTTCAGGGACACTCAAATTTCCATTTCTGTGAACATAGCTTCATCATTTTAGTGATAGTTTTAAATGTGAATGTTCTTTAATTCCATTGAATCATCATCCAATATCCATATGTTAGATATATCTAATGATCATTTACCAAAGCTACAAATATAAAGCAAACTTTTTAAAAAAGTAGGAAAATGGGGGCATCAGTGTGTGATGGTGTGAGATGTTGAGTTTTTCAGGTACCTTTCTACAGAAGGATCAATTCTCTGACCAAATGCTGGAATGCTTGCTTTTTTAAAAATTCATTGTTACTAAACCTGGATCAAAACTCAACTTTATATCTCCAATTTTCTTATGAGTACTCAAGTATGACTTGTCCACTGACATCACCTCCTGCTGTGAAATTTCTAATTCCTCAGAACTATTATTGAGATTTTTATCTGAATTCTACCTGAAGAGTATACAGTCATGTAGATCTTAAGGTATATTAGGTATTTGGAGTGTGTTCCTTTGTAGTAAAAATAAAGACATGAACCAATAATTGAATGCAAATTATTTATAATGGATTTTATGTATTATAAAAATTCAATTGGAGAAATTAACTAGATCTCCCTTGTATTTCTCACATTCTGTTTTCATTGCTGCAGAATAGAAAAAGTATGGGTAACAAGTTGCAGCTTACTAATATGTCCAAATCATACCCTGTATTAGTGGCTTTTCTGTTCTTGTGATAAAACACCCTGACAAAATCATGTTAAGGGAAGAAAAGGTTCATTCTGGCTTGTAATTCAGAAGAGATGGGATACAATTCATTGTGGCAAGGAAGAGACAAGATTAGGAACTTAAGGACTAACTGACAGTCAGTAGTCCACGAGAAAATGAAATTGGGCCAGACTATGTAACCTAAAAGCTGTCCCCCATGAATTATTCCTTCAGCACAGTTCTCTAGACTTCCCAAACAGCAGCAACAACTGGGGACCAAGGACTCAAAACGATGAACCCATGGAGGATAGTTCTCATTAATGCAACAATAGTCCTTTACTTTTCAGAAACTGGAGAGAGATAGTATTCAGGAGATGTCTGAGTTAGAGACACACCCATATGTTTCCTCATTTGTATTTTCATGGGGTCTATGATGTCTAAACAATAAAAATAACCTAAAGGATCATGGTGGGCTTTCTTGTTAACATTGTCAACTTCGGATCCTGTTTACAACACTAGAGTTGTATTCTGTAGATCTCCAAGTTTCCTAGGACCCCACCAATTTTAAAATACTTGCATCTCTGAAGTTAGTTGGTTTTTACTCTTTGCTCTTTGGCAGCCCACCACCCAATTCCCAAATACATGGAGAATTATTCCTACTTATGAATGCCCAGCCTTAGTTTGGGTTGTTTCTAGCCAGCTTTTCTTAAATTATCTCATCTACCTTTTGCCTCTGAGCTTTTACCTTTCTCTATTCTGTATCTCTTTCTTTCCTGGCTTGCTGTGTTGCTGGGTGGCTGACTCCTGGTGTTGCCCTCTCCTTCTCCTTTTTCTTGCTCCTCACTCTTCTTCTCCTATTTATTCTCTCTGCCTCACAGCCCCACCTATCCCTCTCTCCTGCCTAGCTATTGACCATTCATCTCCTTACTAGACCAATCAGGTGTTTTAGAAAGGCAAAGTAACACAGCTTCACAGTGTTAAACAAACGCAACATAAAACATCTTTGCATCATTAAACAGATACTCCACATGAACAAATGTAACACATCTTAAAATAATATTCCACAACATTCCTCCAAAAGAAAACCCACGAATTCACATGAACTTTTTCTTCTCATGAATTAGAAAGCACAATGTTGTTCACTTTTCTCCATTCACATTAATATTTTTCATTTCCTGCTCTCTTTCCTCTGCATATGCTTTAAACGATCCTTGGTCAACCTCCCCTGCAGGAAGTTTTCTTTCCTTTCTCTGTAACATTGCCTTATTGCCCTTGCATATATAGATTCTCCCTCTGAACTCAAGCGAGTATATGTTTATTACATCTACCTAACTTGTATTCTCTCAAAACTGGAGATATAACCCATTAGTTAACAGCACTCGATGCTCTAACTATATATTCAATCTAACTATATATTCAAACACCTGTGTCAGGCTATTGGTTTGGATGCTATCTTCTGGTCTCTGCAGGCTCCCACTTACACGTGGTATTCACTCACACAAACACACATACACACAAGTAAAAATAATAAAATAAAACTTTACATTTTATATGTCTATGGAGGGCAGATACATGATTGCAGATTTCCTTTAAAAAAAGTTTTAGGATATAGTAAATTATCAAATATAGCAGACACAATCCCTTTTATTAATAAATGAATGGAAATAATTACAATAAAGTTGTTAGCATGGTGTTTAGAAGCTTCAACTTATATTAAAGACCTTTGAATGGAATGGCCTAGCCTCAATTTCCATTAATCTCTGTCTCTACTAAAGCTAAAGACAGTAAGTATTACCTAAATAAATGTTTTTCTTAGAAAGTTAATTTTGTAAACGTAAAATGGAAGTGGTTCCTAACTTATAATTTAAAGATTTTAATTTGAGTCTAATCTCTACAATTACTTGGGCCCATGATTCCTATCACATGATATAATCTATGAAATTTCTCCAACTTTAAAACTAGAAAAGAGAGAAAACCAAAATTACTTTTAATAAGTAAATAATCTCTAACTTCATTTTGTAAGGCTCTTCGGGATCATCATGATAGAGAGGGGAGATTGAAGTAAACTGCTCCAGAAGATTCTAAAGCACTGGTGTGTGAACTTGTGGAAAAAAAAAAAAACCTGGGGAAAGTAAACAGAAAGATGCCCAGTGTGATTAGCCCATTTGTGTTCCCGAACTGGAACTGGACCTTAATGATGTTGTTTCCCACCCTCCCACTGAGATTAGGCAAAGGGCTTTCGATGAGGTTCAAGAGGAGAGGCATAATTCCTGGGTTGTGAAAATTGTGGGAGTCTGATTGACTGTGAGGAGATTTGTATCTCAAAGGGAGAGAGAATAATTTACGTTTTCTAAAGTAAATGTTGCTGCAAGTCACAGGAGGCAGGCCATGGGGCTGTCTAACACTGCCTCAGACTGAAGTTTCCCCAAGTCAAGTATAACTCAGCTATTTTGTTTTTTTGTAAAATTTGGGAATTATTTTAACAGTTACTAGCTTCTTAATTTACACACTTAGAAGCAAGGAAGACCCCAAAAGAAAGTCCGTCCTACTGTTGGTGTATGTATGTATGTATGTATGCATGCATGCATGTATGTATGTATGTATGTATGTATGTATGTATGTATGTATTTGATGTTTTGCACACTCTCTGTCCTGATTAGAGTTACTATTGTGATGAAATACAATGACCAAAAGCCAGATGTGGAGGAAAAGGTTTTTTTGGCAGAAACTCAAACAAGGCAGGAACCTGGAGGCAGGAGCTGATGCAGAGGTCATGGAGGTGCTGCTAACTAGCTTTCATCTCATGGCCTGCTTAGTCTGCTTTTTTTTTTTTTATTTTAAAAGTTGTGTTTTTCAATTTACATACCAACCACAGTTCCTCCCCAATCCTCTCTTCCTGCTTCCCCCACCGCAGCCCACCCATCCACTCCTTAGAGAGGGTAAGGCTTCCCATGGAGTGTCAACAAAGTCTGGCATATCAAATTGAGGCAGGACCAAGCCCCTCCCCACCGCATCAAGGCTAAGCAAGGTATCCTTCAAAAGGGAATAGTCCAAAAAGCCAGTTCACTCACTAGGATGAAATTCTGGTCCCACCATCAGGGGCCCCACCAACTGCCCAAGTCACACAACTGTCACCGACTTTCAGAGGGCCTAGTTTGGTCCCATGCAGGGTTCCCCAGCTGTCAGTCCAGAGTCCCTGAGCTCCCACTAGCTCAGGTCAGCTGTCTCTGTGGGTTTCCCCATCATGATCTTACTTCCATTTCTTCGACTGGACTCCAGAAGCTCAGCTCAGTGCTTTGCTGTGGATCTCTGCATCTGCTTCCATCAGCTACTAGATGAAGGTCCTATGATGACAATTAGGAAAGTCATCAATCTGATTACAGTAGATAGCCAGTCCAGGTACCCTGTCCACTATTGCTTGGAGTTTTAGCTGGTGTCATCCTTGTGGGTTCCTGGGAATTTCCCTACCACCAGGTTTCTTCCTAACCCCATAATGGCTCCCTCTATCAAGATATCTCTTTCATTGTTCTCCTGCTCTGTCCCTCCCCCAAATAGACTATCCCTTTCCCCCATGTTCTCATCCCTGTTGTGGGGAATTAGCAAGGCAACTCCACGTAGTTAAAAAGGAGATCTATTTTGGGGTAGCTTATAGCCAGTAAAGGGATTGGTCATGGGATCCAGGAGAGGTGAGGTGCAGTCCAGCAGGGTTCTCTGGAGAACTCTGACTTAGTCTTCCATCCAGCATCCAGAATCATGAGGAACAAAGCGGCCAGGCACATCCTGATCTAGGGTTAGGGCCTTAAGGGCTCCTGTCTCAGCCCCACCCCAGGGGCAGGTCACAGGTAGGCGTGGCAGTTACCAGAAGCCTCACTAGGGGTAGTACTTCCAGGTCAAAGCTGGAACAGCTACCCACTACATCTCCCCCTTTTGTCTAAATAAGAAAGTTCTAGCCTAATACAAAACTATATACAATAGGAATGATTGTAGATGTAACTAACCGTCTTATTAAATAAGAAACACAGAGCCAAGGTAAAGATAAAAGCCCAAGAGGTCAGAGCTAGGAGCTTACCCGCGTGCTGCTGGCTAGCTTCTTCCGCCAAGAAACCTCTCCGAAAAGGGAGCTACTTCCTGTGCGTTTGACTTATAAAGAGTTCTGGTTCTTCCTTCTCATTGGTTGTAAACCCAACTACGTGGCTGTCTCATCACTGCCTCTCTGTACAGACCTCCAGGTCTATGGTTGGTATTGAGATTAAGGGCGTGTGTCTCCAATTCTGGCTGTATCCTTGAACACACAGAGATCTACCTAGTTCTGCTTGCCGAGTACTGGGATTAAAGGCATGCTACCACTGCCTAACCTCTATGTTTAATATTGTGGCTGTTCTGTCTCTGACCCCAGATAAGTTTATTAAGGTACACAATATTTTGGGGAATACAATACCACCACAAATGATTATCAAATATTGTCCAGGAGGAATAAGGGATAATGACCTAGACAAGATGGAATTACAACCAAAACGAACAACATCAAACAAGAGACTAAAATACTAAAATCCAGAGAAGTCTGAAACATAGGTAAATGGCACATTACAAAGATCATCCCAAAAGGTGCCCTATCCTAAAGAACGTAAATCTAATACTTAATATGTTCTAGCTAAGATACAAAAAGGTTGTAACTATCACTGTTAGTCTTCAATCCCATCAAAGACCTGAAAAGGAATATAATAATAACTGAGAAATGGGAGAAGGATGCAAGCAACTTTTGGGAGTCTTGCGAGAGTAGACAGAGACAGCTGGCAGCCTGGACAGTCATGTAAAGTTTCATCCCCCCAACCTCCCAGTTTACCCGGGAGATTATATGTATTTCCCCTTCCTAGGGTGATCCATGCATGTCCCTCTTATTACCCTCCTTGTTACCTAGCTTCTCTGGGATTTTGGTTTGTAGACTGGTTATCCTTTGCTTCACATCTAATATCCACTTATGAATGAGTACATGCCATGTTTGTCTTTCTAGGTCTGAGTTAACTCAGGATGATATTTTCTAGTTCCATCCATTTGCCTGCAAATTTCATGATGTATTTTTTTTTTTTACAGATGAGTAATATTCCATTGTGTATTCCATACATTTTTCTTTATCCAATCATCCATTGAAGAGAATCTAGGTTGTTTCCAGGTTCTGGCTATTACAAATAATGCTGCTGTGAACATAGTTGAGCAAATGCCCATGTGGTATGAATGAGCATCCCATGGGTATATGTTCAATAGTGGTATCATTGGGTCTTGAGGTAGACTGATTCCCAGTTTTCTGAGAAACCACCATAGTTCTTTACAAAGTAGCTGTACAAGTTTGTACTCTCACATCCTCTCCAACATAACTTATCAACAGTGTTTTTGATCTTAACCATTGTGACAGGTATCTCAGAGTCATTTTGATTTGCATTTTCCTGGTGGTTGAAGATATTGAACAATTCCTTAAATGTCTTTTGTCCATTATAGATTCTTCTGTTGAGAATTCTGTTTAGATCTGTACCCCATTTTTTAATTGGATTACTTGGTATTTTGATGTCTAGTTTCTTGAGTTCTTTACATATTTTAGAAGTCAGCTCTTTGTCAAATGTGGGGTTGGTGAAGATCTTTTTCCAATCTGTAGGCTACCATCTTGTCTTATTGACCATGTCCTTTGCCTTACAGAAGCTTTTCTGTTCAGAAGGTCCCATTTGTTGATTGTTGATCTCAGTGTCTGTGCTACTGGTGTTATATTCAGGAAGTAGTCTCTTGTGCCAAGATATTAAAGGCTACTTCCTACTTTGTCTTCTGTCAGGTTCTGTGTAACTAAATTTATGTTGAGGCCTTTGATTCATTTGGACTTGTTTTCTGCTTGGTGATATATGGATAGATATGGATCTATTTGTGCGCGCGCGCATGCACACACACACACACACACACACACACACACACACACTTCACTCATATTCTGCGCTAGCTCTCACATAGCTCTACACAGCCATCTCTCTCCTCAGCACTGCTGCTGCTCCCTCACAGCCAAACTCTGGACAATCACAGGTTACATTTTCAGGGCCCTTCCATTTCTCCAAACGCAAGATAAGTCACGTAGTTTCTCTTAGGCTAGTAATGTTACACCGACTTATGCATGTAGCTCTAAGTTGGTGAGGGGTCCCAGACATTAAGCAATTGGCTGAAACTTGAGCGGTCAGGTATGTGCAGAAAGGGAGCTACTGGCAAGGACCATGTCTTGTTGTAAACAGCCTTGCCTTGATTTAGCAATAAGCAATACCTGAGAATCAGTCTTTGTATATATTCTATAGAGCTTAGTCTGTTTTGTACTAGTTCTAAGGTCTTTGCAAAAATGTGTAAAAGGCTGTCTTTGAGATTTAGAATACTGTTAATTTCCTGTGTCAGTAAAGAAGAATATTTTGGTAATATTTCTGTACATCAGAATTATGCAGCTTAAACAGAAATCTACAACTAAATGTGTGCCCAGAGATGTAAAACACACTACCAAAGGGCTGTGGAAAGCACCCCACAGCTGTTCTTATTAGGGAGGTATGACAGTGGCACCCAAGAAAGTTACACGCATCAAACAACTGGTTTTCACAGCCAGTGACCCCATAGCTTTGCCAGGTTGGACTTGTCAAACACTAGTTGTCACTTGCTGTATACTCCCACAGCCCTCAGCAGATTGCCATGTTTACTATGTTGATCCTACCTATCTAAGAGCACAATAAATCTTTCCATTTTCTGATATTTTCTTCAATCTCTTTCTTCAAAGACTTGAAGTTCTTGTCATACAGGTGCTTCACCTGTTTGATTATAACTCCCAAGGAAATAGAAGCCGTCATTAAAAGTCTCTCAACCAAAAAAAGCTCAGGGGCAGGTGGTTTCAACACAGAACTCTACTAGAATTTCAAGGAAGGACTAATACCAATACTCCTCAAATTCTTCCACACAATAGAAATAGAAGGAACACTGCCAAACTCTTTTTACAAGGCTACCATTACCCTGATACCCAAACCACACAAACATACAAAAAAGAAAGAGAATTACAGACTAATCTCCTTCATGAACATTAATGCAAAAAATACTCAATAAAATACTGGCAAACTGAATCTAAGAACATATCAAGAAAATCATTCACCATGATCAAGTAGGCTTCATCCCAGAGATGCAGGGAGGGTTTATCATACAAAAACCTGTTAATATAATCTATCATATCAACAAATTGAAAGAAAAAAAACACATGATCATCTCATTAGATGCTAAAAAAGCCTTTGACAAAACCCAACATTCCTTCATGATAAAGGTTTTGGAGAGATCAGGGATACAAAGAACATACCTAAACATAATAAAGGCAATATACAGCAAGCTAACATCTAACATCAAATTATAAATGGAGAGAAACTCAACACAATTCCATGAAAGTCAGGAACAAGCCAACACTGTCCAGTCAGTTCTAGCCAGAGCAATAAGATATCAAAAGGAGATCAAGAGGATACAAATTGGAAAGGATGAAGTCAAACTTTTGCTATTTGAAGATGACATGATAGTATATGTAAATGACTCCAAAAATTCTACCAGGTAGCTCCTACAGTTGATCAACACTTTCAGTAATGTGGTGAGATACAACATCAACTAAAAAAAAATCAGTAGCCCTCGCTATACAAATGATAACTGGGTTGATAAAGAAATCAAGGAAACATTATCTTTTACAATAGCCACAAATAACATAAAATATTTTGGGGTAACTCTAGTCTGCTTTTTTTTTATATGTAGAACTCAAGACCACCCCCAAAGGGTGCCACCACTCACAATGGGCTGGGCCCTCCTATATCAATCACTAATTAAAATGACATAAAACTAGCCAGCATGGTCCTCAAGTTGAGCACTAATTGGTATTGACTTTTTATGTGTAACTCCGGTGTGCTTTGAGTTCTCTATTGTTTTAAATGAAATCAGCATATATTCTGTTTTATATGATAAGGGTGTGGTGACATATTGTGTCTCCCAGTATATTGTTATCTGGCTCTGGGTTTTTATTAATAAGACTATTTAGCAATTTGTCTTACACAAGGGTATAAGGAACAGTTTTTGTTCTTTTGTATTTTTATGTCACATTATGTCACCTAGAAATATTTCTGAACACATCATTCAGCTCTTCCCTGAAATAGCTTTATGTCAGATTCTGATTATGTCTTTCTTAACTTTTTGTAAAGTATCCTTGCTGATCTCACAAAGTCTAAATGCACTGTATACATGCATGATTTCAAACGGAAATCTCAACCTTGTTCTACAATTTTTCAGTTGTTTATCCTAATGCAATCCTATATAACGTTACTCTGTTACTTCATGTACAGATGTCCAGGATCGCTTATTTCTTCTTTCTAGAACTATGATTCATCCTTAAAAGATGAAATTAAATATCTTCTCTGAATCCTTCATGTCCTCTACCTTGGCCATATCTTCATCATAGAACTTAAATTGGATTTAATGTTTTCTGTTTCTATCTTTTCCAAAAGAATACAGAAACATGGCATCTTTGTGAGAAAAGAATGTTATGTAACTTAAAAAGTTTCATAACTCTCTACAGTCAGAATACTTGGTATCAAATCCTTTATTGATAATATGTAAATTATTTATAATCTTTATACCTATAATTATTCATAATAGTAGTAACCCCCCCCCCAGCTCTGAGACAGGGTTTCCTGTATCCCAGGCAAGCCTTACTTACTATGTAACTAAATAACTAAAGGTGACCTTATGTTTCTTATTGACCTGCCTCTACTTTCTATACACTTAGACTACAGAGTCACATCATTACAACCAGATAGTTCAGCCCCAGGAACTGAATCCAGGTTTCCGGGCTTGCTGACCATGCATAGCACTGTCAACTGAACTCGCTCCCCTGCTTGCTTGCTTGCTTGCTTGCTTGCTTTCATTTATTTTGGTTTTTCCTTCCTTTCCCTGTGCTTGTCACCTGTATCCCACTCCAATTTACTACACAGTCTAACCTGAGTGTGGACTTGTGACATTCTTGTTTCTGTCATCACTGGCCCCCAAATCAATGAAGCAATGAAGCTGGTATTAGAGATACGTGTCACTTTCCCTGGCCCAGGAGTCGTCTTAGCATACCACTGGACAAATACGACCCATTTTAAAAAGTTATTAGTATGTTGCATAACAAGTATGGTTGAGTGAATGAATGAATGATTGGATGAGTGACTGAGTGGGCGTTTAAAAATACCTCCTTAGACTTTTAGCTGCTTTCCTGGTAAATATTCCAAAATTTCTTTTTTCAGTCAGAGATATTTTCTGTCTTTCATTAAATTTAAAGATATATAGAGTTTATTTAGGTATTAAAATGTATTTGTATTTCTGAAGTATCAACAATTACTATCAATTTTCAAGCATTTGGAGAAAATAATAAGTATATAAAATTTGTTATTTCATGGCTATTTCTTAGGGTGAGTCAAATGATATTGTTCAGCTGAAATTAAAACTAGTGTTCCCTAAAGAGAATCATCACACAATGTACTGTTTTTATGTGTATGATATATCAAACTGTAATGGTTAGACGACTAATTGCTTTTCTTTCTGCATTATCACTCGTGGTCCAGTTAGCTTTTCATAAATGCATCCATCTTATAAACGTTATCATCAGTACCAGCCGGTGGTTTGGGAACTTGTTTCATTTCTGGGGCATCCGTGGCTTTTCAACTCTGGACTGCTCTCTGCAGTTCCTCTCCTTGTCCTCTGGACCGTTCCAGTCTCACTGAGGTCTTCCTTTCACTGGCCTTGAGCACCTGGGCTTCTTCTTTGTTGCTGCTCTGCAGTTTCTGTGTCCGGCACTCTCCGGATAGCCCCTCAGATCAAGACACTTCTGACTGACCTAACAGAGCAACCTTCTCTCTTTTTGAGTGATGACACTACTTGAGAATAGCCTTTCCAAAAGACACAAGAGACATCTTTGTTGGGATTTTTTTTTAAGAACGCATCCATTTCTCTCCCTCACTCTGGATGGAGGGATCAGACTAAACGCCTCTCAATGCTTTACTTTTTCACCGTTTTTGGCCTCTTCCTAAATTGCTAATTTTTTGACTAATTACTTCATCTAATGACTTAATGCATAAACACTTTCCAAGAACATGAGTTGATGACATAATAAAGATTTCTGCCGAATATGCTTCAAGTTATCTGCTCCTTCTTTAGATGAAGTACTCACTATTGTCTTTAAAGTACGTTAACTTAAATGAGTATTGTGCAGATAGATTCATATTTGAAATATATCACAACCAGCCGGGTGGTGGTGTCACACCCTTTAATCCCAGCACTTGGAAGGCAGAACCAGGTGGATCTCTGTGAGTTCGAGGCCAGCCTGGTCTACAGAGCGAGATCCAGGACAGGAACCAAAACTATACAGAGAAACCCTGTCTCAACCCCCGCCCCCCCAAAAGAAAGAAATATATAACAACCCGAC
This sequence comes from Peromyscus aztecus, assembly GCA_902168405.1. NCBI lineage: Eukaryota > Metazoa > Chordata > Mammalia > Rodentia > Cricetidae > Peromyscus > Peromyscus aztecus. The sequence continues at coordinate 55,717 of CABHPQ010151852.1, forward strand.
ATGAAAATAAATTATGAATTATGTGTCATTCAAAGTGGAAGAATAAGTAATCCTCATGACAGTGGTCTTCTTAGAAAGCTATTAGATTAGAAAACAATATTGGGCTCAGTTAAGAAATGGTATTTGGTTTATTAATGAACATTCTCATACAAACAGCATGTTTAATAATTTCACCTAAAAAAATACTTCATTCAAGACAGATGGGATGGCATATGCCTATAATCCAGAGCTAGGGTGACTGAGGCTGGAGGATTACATATTTAAAGCTTAGCTGAGCCACCTCAGACTGTGTCTCAGAACAACAAAAACAAATATCAAAACAAGGAAGACTTTGCTCAAGTGGGTGTTTTATAGGGAATTATTTTCTTAATGAAGTTTTATATATTTACTGTCTTAGCTCAAGTGGGTGTTTTATAGGGAATTATTTTCTTAATGAAGTTTTATATATTTACTGTCTTATTTGTCTTGTTTCACCTTCTTTAAGAACAACAGGGATAAAATCATACAGAATAATAGGTCTCGGGATAATATAAAGTAAAGCATAGGGAAAAATAAATAAAAAAGAAACAAACAATAAGAGAAAATTTGGTTGTTATTCTGTCTGTTTGTTTGTTTGTTTTCAAACAAGGTCTTGATGTGCAGCTTAGGTGGCCTAAGGTCTCAGGGATTCTTTTAGATTTATCACAGACATATGTCATCAAGCCTGGTTAGGAGAAAATGAAAACAGCTCTCTCCTTACCTATTAATGAAAACAAGAAGCAGTGTATCAAAGGGATAGTTTCTATTGTGTTGAGGCCTTGATTTATAATACATTTTCTTAATTCATATTGTCTAAACTGTGAAAATTTGTCAACATAAGGAAAAGACTAAGAGAAAACCAAAAATTGACAATGTATGTATCATTTTAAACTGAAGATTAAGAACATGAATAGGTGGGCTACATGGTGAGTATTGTGACAGAATAGACTGAAAAAAAGAATGTGTCTCAAAAATAAGTAAGTAGATGAAAGTTGGGACTGAAAACATTTTACATAACTTATTCTGAAAATTTTATTCATACCTTCTCTGGTTTCATCTTCCAGCTCCATGTGGTGGCCACTTTTCTGCTCCAAGTGGAGTAATTCTCTCACCAGGATGGCCAGGATACTACAAAGACTCTTTGAATTGTGAGTGGGTGATTGAAGCTGAACCTGGACACTCCATCAAAATCACATTTGAAAGGTCTCTGCAAATATTTTTTTCTATCTTATACAGAAATGAATAGGCATTAAACTAGTTGGCATTCACCATTTCCCTTACTACATCAATAAATAATTTTATTAGAATAGTCGATTGCTGTATCTTGAATGCTTAAGAAGGTCTGCCCCCTTTTGACCTTTCGGTCTGATATCAAGTTAATTTTTTATTTGTTTACTGCTGTAGTTTTACTATTAAGATATGCAAGACCTTTTTGCTGTACATATGCACAATACTGAAATATGACCTTTAATTTAATGAGTTTAGTTGTCCTATATTTTTAAGGGCTTGTGAATTCAGCTCTGCTAGATTTCCAGAAACAAAGGGGATATGAAGAAAAATGAATTCAAAACAGCCTCCAAGTATAATACACATACAGGTACTACCATACAATCACCCAAGTAAATACAGGATGCATTCACCATTTTCTCTTGTGACCCCATTTGCCCAAAGTTCTTTTATGACCCCGGTTACATATGTATAAAAAGTAGGTAAACAAATGAAATGTTTATGATAGTAAGTCATAAAATATTTACTTTAAAACGGCTTTTGTAATACATAAAATTTTGCCATCTATTAAATACAAAGGCAAAACTGATACCCTGGAACAGATGTGCTCATTTAATTTTACATAGAATGAAATCCTGAGTTTCAGAGTATAGGATGCTCAGTTTAAGATTCTGTGGTTTAAACAATAGAGCTTTATATTCCTAAAATTCTAAGGACTAGGAGTCTTAGATCAAGGAATCCCAAGGTTGCTTTTTCTGATCTCTTTCTTTGGCTCTGTCCTCTATCCACCATTACCCAATAATTTTTGTTTTATCTATCTATATCTACCTATATAGATATAGATAGATAGATACAGATATATATCTTATGTATGTATGTGTGTTTCTATTTCCTAGTTCCTGTTTCACAGATGTGAGGATATGTTGGATTGAAGCCCATTCTCATGATTCATGATTTTTTTGTCTAATTTCCCCTTTAAAGATTTATTCTCCATCATAACATTCTCTTGATATGGGGGGGGGAGGTTAACATTTCAACATGCAGATTTGTATGGGGCATAATTTAGCACATGAAAGTTATATGCGTATTTAAGTCTATTATTTCATTTTGGTTTTCAATATCATATTATATAGCTCAGGCTAGCTCATACTCATTATGTAAGCCAAGATCCCCTTAAACACTAATTATCCTCTGAGTACATTGCAATGCTTAGCCTAGAGTGCTCATTTTAAACTCAGAATAGTTTTGCAGGCTATATGTGCTTGGGCATGCCTCATAGT
>CABHPQ010151854.1:0-23823 GCA_902168405.1 Peromyscus aztecus
TAATTTGCCTGATGCATCAAACTCCCGGAGATCCTATGAGGAGTTCTAGGAAGCACGAAAGAGTTTGAAAAAAAAATGCAAATGGAGAAAATTTTGGAGGATGAAACAGAAATAACATCCTGAGATTTATAAGAGGAAAAATCACCGAAGAATGAATATTGGATTTTAATATTCATTTTAAGGTGCCATACTTCAAATATTTAATTTGTAATTTTCATAATTAAATAAATATTAAAGTATGTCTAAGATAAGGCCAATTTTACAATAAAAAGTATGAATAAAAAGTTTTAAAGATAATTAAAATTTTAAAGAGGGGTCCAAGCATTCTAAGGCAGCAAATGAGCCCCAACAATAGTGTGGATTTCTGACAATCCATTGTCAACCACTATCTCTAACCTGAGGTTATACTATCTTGGATCTTTTCATAATTAGGGTTTTCACATACTGCCTTAGTCCTACAGCTCCCATAAAGCCCAGCTATGCTAGAATTTGTTCATTTCTTCCCAGAATGTATTAAATGCCTTCTTATTCTCCTATTTCTTTCATTCAATTATTTTTTTTTTCGCTAAGTTCACAGGACAATGCAGAACAACATAAAACATAGGGGAAAAAAACCCTTAAGAATCACGGGGTTGTGCTTCTGTATAGTATGCGCATATGCTAATGTAAATTACAGAGACACCTTAAAAAATGAAAAATGAAGTAGAAATACAATTCTTTTCATGGAAGGATCTTGTGTGTTTAAAAAGAAGAAGAGAAAAGGGAAGAAAAACTCAGAATTTTGTAGTGGCTGGCATACCTCCCCTCATTTTACTCTTTGGCTGGCTGCCCTTGTGCCAGTGACGATGGAGCTGGGCTGTCTGTGCGGCTGTCTCTGCACAGCCATTTGATGCTGTGGGAATCATAACTGCTGCAAAACAGAGGCAAGAGGAAGAAAGAGGCCGCCGTGTTAAATGCAGACAGATGTGACAGGCACATCCCCAAGAGTGATGAAAACAAGCCTGAGAGGGAGAAGAAGGTACAAGATAGCAAAGGGGGCGTCCCCACACCAAGACAGTGCACAGGAACCTGTGTGGGCTTTCCATATGATTCTGGGAAAACTTCACAACTATCTTTTCCTTCGCCCCGCCGGTCCATACTGCAGTAACCTAGCAACTCCAGTTACCACTGTGTTGTACAACAATAATTCTTAGCAAAATAAACTGCCAGGAGTCCCAAAACAACAGAGACATGGTAATACGCAAACTCAAGGAGGTTATGGTCTGATATGAAATAGAGCATGTACAAATAAAAATGGAAGATGACAGAATTATAGAAGTCTATCTACTGGGTGGGGTATGTAGCTCAGTTGGTGAAAGTACTTACCTAACATTCAGGAAGCCCTGGGTTTTATCCTCAGCACCACATACAACTAGGTATGGTGGCAGACACATGTGATTCTAGCACCAGCCAGAAACTGGATCAAGAGAATTAGGAGTTCAAGGACATTCTTAGTTATATTGTGATTTGGAGGTCAGCCCCGGCTGCATATAAACATGTTCAAAACAACTGATAAAAAAAAAAAATAGAAATGCCTACCATGAAGTAGAACTGGAAAAAAAAATGCCTTAATAATTCAGAGGAGGGTTACCAGGAACAACAGTATAAGATGAATGAGTGTAGGGGAGGGAATATGCTTCATAAGCAGACCCCTGTCTCTTCTCCTTGGCTAGTCATGTGTCAAGATGGCACAGGTCTGTGCAGAATCCGTGAGGACAAAACCTTGGTAAATTTCCATGTTTACAACAGCCACAACCACAACCCCAAGAAGACATTAAGCAAATCTTCCTTGAAGTGAATAAACGAATGAATATTTCTCTTTTGTTTTGTAGATGCTAGCATGATTGATGAAAACAGCACATATAGCTAATTCCTCTTCATCCCCTGCTGCAAAACTGAAACGAAATAATGTTTTTAAGATACAACGTATTTTTACAATGGCCACAGCACTTAGATATTTCAGTTAGTATTTTTTTTTATTTCAAAGATAAAAAGCCCCTCAGTTCACAGGCTTCCCCCCATTACTTAGACGCAATAAGAGCATAATTGAGTTACAAATTGGTAGATTCTCATGAAGGTGCTAAATCTGGGAATTTTTTGTGCGTGTGCTCTAAATATCTTTTGCTTCAAGGTGAACTATGGCCTTTCGAATAGAAATCTTAATTTATTTTTTCGTCTCATGATTTCATTCGGCAGGAGTTCACCACAACGCAGCTTTTCACACACAAAGCCCTTTGAATCATTATGCTCCTGCAAACAGTTTTTTCTCTTCACACTATTCTCAAATTCCAGACACTGGAAAAACTCTATTCCTCTCTCCTTGTAACCTCAGTTTAGGCGATAATGTAGCAGTTAAAAAAAATACCAAAATTGAGTACTAAGAGGCAGATAATACCTTGGAATTGTAAAACACTTTCAAGGTTTTTAAAGTTAGGCCTACTTAAGGCATAAAGATAGATAACATAATTCAGATTCCTAATTAAGAACCCCTTGAAAATGTTTTTAAAATAATTTACTGGTAGAATCAAGATAATTAAAATTAATGATTCAACAGTCTGTTCTATGCATACCAATTAACTATTTGAATGCCCAAGTATTCCAGAAGGAAGATGTCTCTTCAAATAAATCACTTTCAAAGTAAAACATGATCTCTATTGAAGAGTCTATAAAAGTAAATATCCAATCACTTCTCAGCAATACTGATTCACCAATAAATCTGGAAAATAACATTAGTCTCAAACAAACAAACAAAAAAAAAAAGGTGGCCATTTCATTTCCCACCATTAAAGGATGAAGGATGCTGTTAGTAGAATCAGCCAATCAGAGAACAATGTATATATTGTACATCCTTAAACACACATGTATCATAATTGTCCACCCCACCCCAGCCATTGCTTTTCTTTATTCTCTGGCCTCTGTGTTGCCCCTGGCCTATACTTTCACCAGAAAATGGAAACTACCTTATTCATGTTTGTTCTTCATTTTCTATCCTGATGTCCCCAACACCTCCCTAGAAAGGTTTTACTTGTAGAAAACAATCAAAATGGTACTGTTCAATCCGAAGCAACATAAACCACATTTTGATTGAAGTCTGTATATACATACATATATATGTATGTATATACATATACATCTTGTTAAGAGAAAAGCAAACAATCAGGGCTAGGGAGATAGCTCAGTTGGTAAAGTCCTTGTCCTGTGAGCACAAAGACTCAAGATAAATCTATCTAATGCACATTTTCAAGGGCAGACATAGGGGAACTCTTGAAATCCTAGGGCTAGGGATGCAGAGATGGCAGATCCTGGGGCTCTCTAGCTAACCAACTTAGCCTATTTGGTAACTCCTAGGCCAATGAGAGATGCTCAAAAATGAGGTGTATGGCACCTAAAAATTAAAATATAGAGTTGACCTCTGGCCTTTGCACAAGCAGTTGTGTACATACACACAAGTGCTAACACAAACAGTACCAGTGTTCTGCTCAAACATAATTAGGAGCAGAAATAGAGTGACTAAAAATGCGTGGTTTGTAGAACATCTACTGATCTCCAGGGCAACACAATTTTAACTTTAAGTCCTCTCCAGTTCTGCTGAGCAATCTTAACATACATGAACACAGGAGCATTTTGGAGGCTTGCATCCCAGTCCTAAAGCTTCTCCAACATGAATACTGTTCCTTATAGTCTGAAGGAACACATACTAATTTCACAAGAAGCACCGAACAGTTTTGTTAAAGCCATCTCTGCCTACCCACATGAACCCATGATAAATTATGTTTTCTCCTGAGTGCAAAACAATACAAAACTGTGAGATAGCATAAGAGGCCCTATTGCCCACACCACTGCAAATAAGAAGGCTGTTTGGGAACGGTATGGAAATAATACTAGACATATGTCAGCTCTCTAACCTATAGAGTTGAGTAAGATAGATCACAAAAAGCAGGCAGTGAAATGTAGCAGTTAAGTAATCGGGGAATCATGAGAATAATTTCAGACTAATTATTTAAACTAAGTCTTAGTTTTCTCAACTGTAAAATGGGGATAATTATATTTACTGTGAAATGTGAACAGCTTTGCAGGACTTAAAATAGGTAACACAAGACCAGCACAAAACATGATACCTGGCACATAATAAACGTTCAATGAATCATGGTGAAGATTATGTGCAATGCCCTGGCGGGTGTCAGTCAAGAATCGGAACAAATGCCCATGGCTATGATCTAAGGAGCTATGCACACAAACCACTGCAGCACGCCAGAAGAAATTAAATAAGGAAATATCCAGCAGACGTTGACACACAGCTGGAAACCCAAGCTACAGTGTGATACTGGCTCGGGAAATTTTCCTCCCACAGCACTAAGATTTTATCAGCTGCCTCAACATTTAGAAACCAAAATAATGATTAGTGATACAACTTTTCAAGCTGAGAAGTGAACCGGTGGGGGAATTGACTTTTAATATCATTCAAATAATGCCACAGAGGGATTCATCTATTTCAACTATAAACAAAACTACCAACCTGTCCACAAAGATCAGACTTCATGGAGTGAAGCAATCGTTGTTGACCAATTCCTAAACACAAAGTTGCACGTACCATAGCAAGACCCAGAATATAGTCAAGAAAATCAGCTTATGTAATGAAAGCCTGGGTGTCAGGTGGACAGTGACATCGCTGACATGTGTGCATGTTAAGTCACAAGTCCTCCTTAAGAACTTTACAGGCAATATCATGATACACATGTATGTGTTGCTGTCTCTCTATAAAATAATACACTTAAGCAAGTTAATTTCCCAGGATAATATATATTTCAAATTCCACATCTGTCCCAAAATAAAGAGAAATGCTTCAGATAGAATTCCCTCAAGAGAAAAAGCTGAAAAAGAAAACATTTGCTACTTACATGGTGCTTATATTTAGTTAACTGTAGAAATGGTTTTGCCTAAATTTATTTGCATTTCTGTAGAGACTGGGCATGTGATCACTGAAAGTGAGCAAGATTATGGTCCTCTGAGGGAAGACTGGGTCAGCAAGGATAGAGAAGTGGGTGCATGCCACAGTGTCTAAAAAGCAGTGGAAAGTGGGGGAGGGGGGCATTTGGAACTAGAAGCCGGGGTTGAGATAGATGGGCAAGAGTGTGTTAACTTAATACTCCTGGTAGAAAACAGGGCCGCTGGAGGGAAGAGGTCTCTGCATCAAAGATTTAAGTTTCACTGGAGGAGACGTCTGGAGACAATGTATCAGTCAGATGTAGTAGTTGCATACCTGGAACCCACAGCACTTGGGAGGTTAAGGTGAGATGATTAAGAGATCAAGACCAGCCTGGAATAAAGAATGTACTGAGGGAGGGAGGGACAATGGAGGTGATGGGGAAAAGAGGAGGAAAGTGGAGAGAAAGAGGAGGAGGGAGGGAGGGAGGGAGTCACAATACCCATCTCTTATTTCACAAAATAATAAGAGATAAAATCAATTTTAAAAAAATCGATGAAGTTTAGTTTTGTAGATGAACAAACAAAGGTAAGATTATAGGCCTCTGAATTCCGACATACAATGAAGATAAGGGGACTAGAGAGTGAGAGAGGCTGTATTTCACAGGATCCCTTCGTGAAATGTCTCTGTTGCCTCTACCACCATACATAGACACACAATCAATAGTGGCCAAAGCCCTCAAGTGCCATAGCTTCAACGACCTGGAAGGGAAGAGTCCCTGGCAGAGAGCATGTGACTTTGTCAATCTCAAAGAGTTTCCCCTGTGAACTATGCTAAGAGTGTGGGAATTCTGCCCCAACATAATTAGGGGAGAATATTTATATTTACTAAAGATGACAACTTAGAACTAGCCCTTAACAGGAAAGCCGTTCTCATTGTTCATTCTGCACAGAGAAAAAGAGACTTTTGATTCTTTTCTTGCATGATGAACTGCCACAATACTTATTATCACATAGGATGTACAGGAATGCCTTTTAATTAGAACTTGAGAAATACATGTGCATATTTATATAAGCATATCTTTATAAACAGATCTCACTCAGAGAATGTGAGGTCACAATGAGTTCTTAGTCACTACTCAGAAACTTTAAAAGTGGTGCTTTTCCTTTATAAATATAGGATTAGATATTATATGTGAATGGGGAAGACCATAATAACTGGTAACTTTAACTATAAATCTTTTATGTAAACATCATATATTATTGATGTTGATATAGTTATTGGGGAAACCACTTCTAAGGCGAATAGCACTAATGTAAAAATAATACTAGCTGATCAGAATTGATTTTTTTCCTAAGGGAAATTGCCCAAGTAACTAGACAGAATTCTTTGTTAGAATAGCATTTGATGATTCTTTATCAGAGTAGGTTTTCATATACCTAAAACTCCACAAAATACATCTTAATAATAATTACCTCACTTAGAAAATAGTGACCTGGCCAGGTGGTAGTGGTGCATGCCTTTAATCTCAGCACTCAAGAGGCAGAGGCAAGCAGACCTCTGTGAGTTTGAGGCCAGCCTGGTCTACAGAGTTCCAGGACAGCCAGAGCTACACAGAGAAAAACTGTCTCAAAAAAAAAAAGGAAGGAAGGAAAAAAGAAAGAAAAAAGAAAGAAAACAGTGACCTAAGGGATTAAAGGAAACTTGAAGTAATTATAGGTAAGACTTTTATCAGGCAGAAATGTATTGAAGGAATCTTTTCTCTCAAAAAACAGAGTAGGAAAAATCTCAATGCTTTAGAGAAGGTTCTGTGGAAACTATCTGCAGTTCTGGGGAAATGGCAGCCTTATTAAAGTTAAATAACCTATTGCCCTTCCTAGAACCCTTTCTGCAATTCTGTTTATTTTCTGGCTTACCAGCACTTCACTATTGAATACCTTAAGCACAGGGGAGAGCATATTAGAATACACAGAAGAAAAAGGAGAAGGAATGAGGGACAGAAAACAAGGGCTAGAGGAGAGAGAAAGAGGAGAAAGGAGAGAAGAGGGTATGAGAGGAGAGGGGAGGGGAGGAGAGAGGAGAAGAGAGGAGAGGAGAAGAGAGGGGAGGGGAGGAGAAGAGAGGGGAGGGGAGGAGAAGAGAGGGGAGGAGAAGGGAGGAGAGGGGAGGGGAGGAGAGGAGAGGAGAAGGGGAGGAGAAGGGAGGAAAGGGAGGGGAGGGGAGGAGAGGAGAGGAGAGGAGAGAGGAGGAGAGAGGAGGGGAGGGGAGGAGAATGGAGGGAGAGAGACAGGAAGAGAAAGAGAGGTCAACATACACAGGTTAATCTGAAAACAAAAAAGAAAAAGGTTACATGGTCACACTTGACAATCCTGGGAAAGGAGGAACGGCAGATGCGCCTCTGCTGTACTTGGTAGCAGATGGGGTTGACACACATTGTTTCTGACCCTCACAGTATATGTTTGTTTAATGACAGCTGGTAGTTTCTCCATCACCACTCAACCATCAGCCACACTGTAGTACAAGAATCCATCCCACCAACGAAGTCCAACGTCAGAACAGATGGCTGGAGCCCCGTTCCCCAAACCTCTGCAGCCAGTGTTCTACCTGACATCAAAAGTCTATGGAGCTTTTATATGCAGGTATTTTAGATCATTTAAACAAAAAGAAATGAGGTTCCTTCTACTCCGATTCTTCTCTTCAGACAATGAGACTATCACAAGTTGTTATCTGCTGTGTTCCCAGACTACTGACCCATAATGAAAAGGCAAAAACAATCACTCTTTCTGGTAAAAAACCCAACACACACAGTACTGCGTATAGAAGTACTGAGTCAGGCATTATTACTTGAAGAGTGAGTGCGTTACACAATTCACATCTGACTTTTCCACTTTGATTCATTTAAGGATCTAGTATCACACATCAATAAAGTGCATCCTACAATGTCCATATGAAGAAGGAAATCCAACAAAAATATGTGTAGTATTTTTCATGAGGGATCAGAAAGAATGATGTTCACATTATAGGTGATTAGGCATAAAACATTGCTACAGGTTAGCAATCACATTTAAAGTAAGTATCTGGGGAAATGGCTCAATAGATAAAGTGCTTTGAATCCCCCAAATCCACATAAATGTTGGATGGTCATGGTAGCCCACCTGTTTTTCCAGCCTCTGAAGATGGAGACAGAAGATCTCCAGAGCAAGCTAACTAGCAAGGCTTCATCAGCAAGCTCTGGGTTTGATTGAAAGACCCTGACTCAATGAATGAGGAAGAAGAGCAACCAAAGAGGGTTCTTGACATCAGCTTTGGGACTCCACTTTCACACACATACGTGCATACCTACACACATGCAAACATACACAAATATTCATACACACGTACCCATGCATACACACTACACGCTTATGAAATTGAGAATATGTTTTAATTAAAAATTGAAATAAGTATCTGATGAGTTGAAATTTAATGTCATTTGTAAGACTAAAAAGAAAATCACTGACTTTATTCTGTACATGAATCACTTGGTCTGGTCACTAACATTGGGTACTTCATATATGAACAGGGTTTAATGCATCTTTACCTATCTGGTTAGTCAATAAAAAAGAAGTTTGTTATTCATATATGTATGAAATATTTACAAATAAGAAATTTGGAAACAAGCCAGGCAGTGGTAGCACACGCCTTTAATCCCAGCACTCGGGAGGCAGAGGCAGGTGGATCTCTGTGAGTTCGAGGCTAGCCTGGTCTACAAAGCAAGTTCCAGGAAAGGCACAAAGCTACACAGAGAAACCTTGTCTCGAAAAACAAAAAAAAAAGAAAGAAAGAAAGAAAGAAGAAAAGAAAGAAAGAAAGAAAGAAAGAAAGAAAGAAAGAAAGAAAGAAAGAAAGAAAGAAAGAAAGAAAGAAAGAAAGAAAGAAAGAAAGAAAGAAAAAGAAATTTGGAAACAAATTTAATGCATTAATATAGTTTTAAAAAATTATCTCACCTTACCAATAAAAAGACCAGGGCAAAATTTTCATAATCCATGAAAAGTTGACCTGAACTCAAGTTGAAAAACTTTCTGAGTAAATACACATATATATGTATATTAATACCATATTTATAGACATCTGTAGAAATATGTATATTTATGTGTATACACCCTACATTGGGAATACAAATATGTTACAGTTATCTAAATCAACAGATCAACACAATTTATTTGTCAGACTTCATTTAAATGGTTTTAAAGCATTAGTTCTAGCTATTATATCATTAATATATGTATATATTGTACATATCTACAGCTATACAAATTCATGTGTATATATATACTCTAATGCATAAACATACACACACGTAGATATACATATGCCCAATACTAACTCCTTTATTTTCAAAACCATTTAAGTCAATGTAAAAAAAAATCTGTGACATATTGCCATGTGGTGAGCTATTAGATTTAATCACTGCTACATCTTTCTATGTCATTCTTGTGATAATAAGATTTCATTAACTTCAAGATTTACTTTTGATTGTAGAGGGAAAAGACAAATATCTTTTAAGAACTGCTTTTAAGAACTATCCCAATTTCATAAATATTAAATATAAACATGCCCTGACATTAAGACAATATATCCATGTATAAGGTTTATCAAATAATATATACTCAACAATAAAGAAAAATGTGGGATTTTTAAATACAAAATCAGAGTTAGCCACCTAGTTGCTATGATTCAAAGTAGGACTTTGTCTTCTAGAGAACAGCAGCCACTAGATAATAAATGTATCAGGAAAATGTGTGTGTGTACAAAAATAAGTATGATAAGTATATCATCGTATATTATTTACCAAAATTTAACCATGGGTATTCTGAACTCTTCACAGTAGATTTAACTCTGTAAACCAGGAGGTATCCCAAATAAATGCGAGAGGTGTACACTTCTATGGTTAATAAAAACAACTACAATCCTGAAGATACGTGACCACAACACATCACCTAGGACTGATTTCCCAGAAGTTGATATGAAACTATGCACCCAATAATGGTTCTAAGTTTTTCTCTCCTTAGCTTAAATATACTCTCGCTGCACAATTATTTTTCGATGATAGCATTTTAGTTATCAGAGATAACTCATCTCTAACAAAAGAAGTCTGGTTTTAAGTACAAGTATCTTAGTTTGCGGCTATGCACCATCTGGGTGGCTTTCCAGCGGCCATGATTGTTTGTATTCGATTCATGTGCCGCATAATTTCATATTTGAAATTTCAGGATTCCACAAACTAGGAAAGACTACACAGGAGTTTCACTGGGTGAACTGGATTATATCTCTGTATCCAGGGACTGAGACCTACACATTTGACACATTGAAATACTCAGCATTATATGATCTCAAAGAAAAACAATGTTTGTACTGAAAGAGGAAATAAGGAAACAATACTTTTTTTTTTTAAACAAAAGGAGAGACAAAGATGCCTAAGAGGTCAGGGATGGAAAAGGAGATGGAAGGATTTTTTCCCCTGGAAAGGAGAGGGCAGACAGTAGAGAAGCAGGTAGTAAAGACTTGACATTCTATCTCCCTTGGCTTCGTACTCTAATCTGAGATTAGGACAGCATTTAGTCTGATGTGCACAAACATTTTATCCACTTGCCAAACAAGAATGGTACAAGCTTTCATTCAAGAAATTCAGCCATTTGAATTAGCAATTACAGTGATCTGTTTTCTGAGCCAATAACACAACACTGGGGACTGATTGAGTTATAAATAAGGGAGGTTTCCTTGGGCTTAAGGGTTCCAGGGGTGAAAAGTCTCAAGGCTTCATGTGGTGACAGCCTCCTTGCTGGCTGAGTACAGACCTTCACATGGTAAGAGTCAGGGACTGTGTGGGTCCCTTTAAGGTCTGCCTCTTCTGCTGCATCTCTGTCTCTTGCTATATAAAGCCACAGGACTCGATATTTGGAAGTGTAACTCTAATGACTATTCAACTCTACTCAGTTCAACTCTACTGATCTCCCGGAAATCCCAGCTCTAAACACGAGTCAGGTTGTTCCTACCATCTTAAGACACCACAGGGAAACGTAAATGTCAAGACCTGAGGATCGGGAGGACCCTTAAATGGTGTATAGACCACAGCAGACAAAGTAAGATCAGGGCTAAAGGCTCCTCAATGCTGCCACAACTTTTTGTCTCATCAAGAAACTAAGCAGCGATGTTCTCTAGACTTTGGCATCTGGTTGTACCTAAGACGACTGTTGTCTCTCACCTGTGTTCCCTTCTATCCATCATCTTCAGAGTTGCTTCTGTCGCCCACACTCTGTAGCGTCTTTGTTTAATAAAGAAGCCTTTTCCTAGCTGGACCACTAGTCCTTCAGAGCAACTTTATTCTCTGCAGCCTGGTAGACCTTTTACAGAAGTCATAGGTCTGTTTTTCTGGATGTTCTCTGTGCTCTAGCTTTTAGATAGAAAGACCAAACTACAGAACTTAACGTTTCCAGGAGTAATCTTAAGGAAATAATGGTGGGATTCTGGGTAAGCACAGTCAGGATGACTTGACACTTCTCTCCTGAAACATTCCTCAGAGCGAGGTGTGTGAAGCAGCTGTACCGTCATTGCCTAGGAACTGCTAAGAACTCAGAAATGGTGACTCACGCCTTTAATCCCAGGAAGTGATGGCAGAAAGCAGAAAGGTATATAAGGTCTGAAAACCAGGAACTAGAGCTAGTTAAGCTTTTAGGCTTTTAGCAGCAGTTCAGCTGAGATTCATTCTGGATGAGGACTCAGAGGCTTTCAGTCTGAGGAAACAGGATCAGCTGAGGAATAGACAAGGCGAGGTGGCTGTGGCTTGTCCGCTTCTCTGATCTTCCAGCGTTGACCCTAGTACCTGGCTCCAGGTTTGTTTTTTATTAATAAGACCTTTTAAGATTGATACTACACACAAGTAACCAAATAATACTTTCCTTAGTTCGAAAACACGTTTCAGACCAGTTAGAGAAAGCCCTTTCCTTGGCTTTCCAATGAAGAAATGTTTTATCAGTTTTTAGACCCATTCAAACTACTGTGTGTCTGCAGGTTCTACTTAAGATTCGAGCAGCTGTACTCAGGCTTTCCATCCTCCATACTGAATTCATTTCTGTGAAAATGGGGGACAGCGGCAGGACACTGCAGGGACAGCAGAGCCACAGATGCAAACACAAAGGATAGTCAGATCCACACTTCACAGTCTCCAAGTCTTGCCCCTGGATACTTGCCTGTCTTTTGATAACTGACTTTTCTCATGTCGTTTTTTTTGTTTTTTTTTTTTTCCCAGATACCTTTATCAATGAATGTGTCAACCTTTCTGGCATACGACCAGCCCACAATAAGTTACTGTGGGGTCCATCATGAACTTCTCTCCCATAAGACCTTTGAAACGAATGCACAGGAAGATACCATGGAAAGCCACCTAGAGACTGAGCTGGACTTGAGCACAATCACGTCAGCTGGCCGCATCAGTGACCATAAACCACAGCTGGCTTGACCGAGCTGAGCGGTAGCCCAGGCTTGCTACCAAACTGTGACCTCAACGACAGAAAGAGGAAAATTTGTTCATTGCAACTCTCAAAAACAAAACAAAAACAAAAATCCCCTGTTCAAATAAACAAAATTCCAAGATTGGTTCATGAAATAAATGAAGACATGAATTGTTTCAAGTCTATACTTTGTAACTAGCTAAGTTGTGCAGTATTTTTTTGACTTTGACAGAGAATGGCCCTGAAAAAAAAATCATTTTTTTCCAAAACTCATCCTACCTACGTGTAAAAATTGTACAGCGCTAATGTATTTTTTCATATTATAAAGTTTCAATTCTAGGAACAACTGGTATGTACAGTACCATAATTTAATTATGCTTTACTTTACAAACTTTACACTTTTCAGTTTCTAAAAATTTAAATTAACAAACATTATTTCTTGTGTTCTTGAGAGTTACTCGGTTTTGTAGGGACTGTTTTGTTACTGCATTTGTGCCCAGAAACCTTGACTCTGAAATCTGTGCTGTGCGAACAATGCACGATTTTTATCATTATCATGCTTACTGCATAGAATTTTATCTACTTGTTCCAGAAATAATACATTAACCAAAAAAGGTTTTAATTGTTCAGACGTGTAAGAGGTTCTTCAATTACATAGACAGCTCTTTCTTATAAATGAAAAAAAATCAGATTTTTTTTTAACAGTTCTAAGTCTTAACTGTTGCCTTGAATTACAGCCTAGTTTCTAAGCAGCGAAATGTAATGATAAAGAGGGATATTTTAACTAAGTATTTCCGAATGAATGACTCATTATTTCATTCTTTTGAGTAACCATTGTTAGGGGTAGGTAGGGGAAAGCATGGACCAAACATCACTGGAAACAAAGGTCGTAACCACAGCAACAGACTTTGATACACTTCAAAGGTGCAGCTAAAGCGACAAAGAAAACCTTCTGTTACATCTCCTTATTGTCAGGCCAAGGTGGGAGGATGTGGTATAATTGTACAGTAGCAATTTTTTTTCTCTTAATTAACCCAAAGTGGTTTTATCTAAAAATAACCACAAGTCAGTTCAAACTGTGCCTGGTTCTTAAGGCGAATTTTCATTTAGAAGGTGAAACTATATTTGGGGAATATCTCAAAGGAAAAATACAGAAGTTTTCTTATTGTGTACCACACCTGAGAAAGAACGCTAAAAATCTAGTTCTTTCAGTATGGATGTGCTTAGTGGAGAAAACTCTCTCCAGAATAGACGGTAACGGTCTATTGTTCCCTTGTTCATGTTGTTCCTTTAGGGATTTAGCCACAAATTGTCCAAAACAATAACCAAGAAGTATTAGACATAGATCTAAATCACATGTGGGTTACATGATTGTGTTTTAAACTGAATTCAAATCAAATTAAGAAAACCTGGTTTTTCCACAGCTGAAATGACAACTTGTATCTGTTGTCTACCTGACAGTTTATTATTGGAGATATCATTAGTTTATCCATGGTAATCACACATTCTTTTTTTTTTCTTTTGAATGTTTGAATATAAAACTGCAAGTGTCAATCACTGTTATGTAAAGAGAAGCATTTTTATGGTTTAACTTAATATTCATGACATCAAAAGTAGAGGCAGAAAAATATCAGTCTAACAGAGTTCAAACACAATCAAAAATGGTAGAGAAAAACAGTTAGTGAAAAGGGAGGTCAAACTTCATTTTTAACCCCTCCTAAGAAATACTTTCTGTATGCATATAGTTTCACACAGGTTGATCACAGAAAATTTATGAACACCACCAGGAAGGAAGAATTTCAAAATTGTAAAGCAAATATCTGTTGAAATAAAGTTAAAAAAAGGAAGCAAAATAATGGAAAAAGAAAACCACTAACTTTAATGTAACTACAAATGTCACGGTACTTGTATCAAATATTTAGCATCCCAGATTTTGTAAAATATTTTGCATAAATTATTTGCTATTCAATATTTTTGTTATTTAAGTCTAATTTTAATCTTAATTGTTTTCCAGTTTCTTGTTTCTTTGCAATGTATTATTCTGATTGTTCTTGATCCCTTACACTGAGATTCAGCTCTGAACAAAATTTAAACTGGGTTACAAATCTATTCTTTGTGAGTCTGAAATCAAATGGAATTTTATTATATAACACAAAATGTTATTTGCAACTTTTTCATTAGAAGTCATTCTCCCAAAAATCCAAAGAAGCATTAATTTGTAAAACTAATCACCTTCAAACTTTCCCCAGACATTTCTCAAGTTGACAAATAATTTAAAAAAAAAAAAAACAAGGCTCAGCCTTACAAATGTATATCCTTGATTTCCTGATGCAAAAGCACTTTCTTTAAACATTTTTAATATACCATTTTGCAAATTCTTTGAGAATCTCTTATGTGCATATAATGTATTTTGATCATATTCACCCCTCAACACATCCCCCAGCTCTCCTAGATCCATCCCCATTTGCATCCCCAAATCCCTCCCAACTTTATATCCAAATATATATATATATATATATATATATATAACCTACTGAGTCCAACTTACGCTGCTCATATACACGTGTGTGGGGCCACCAACAGGAGCATGGTCGACCTACCAGGAACCACACTCCTAAAATTAACCCTGACTTTCCTCCCCATCAGATGTTCCTAAAGCTTTTCAGTTCATCTACAGTCAACTATCAATGGGAACAATCAATTGCCTTGGAACTGTAGCTGGGAGTAATCTGTGCAAGAAGTCAACAACCTAAGAATTTTGAGATCTTTCACATTTGGCATTAAGCCCAAAGGTCTTTAGATTTAGAAAAAAATAGGATATTAGGTTATATCGGTTTTGTTGTTGTTGTTGTTCTGCTTTGTCAGGGATGGCAGGTAACTGGTGTTAAAATCTGCTAAAATAGGTGGAGAAGAATAGAATAGAATAGAATATCACACATATGAAATTTGTTCACGTGTATCAAAACCTTTTATGTACAACTTCTCTTTTCCAGCATTATTTTTCTCTCTCTAACCACCTGCCTGGCCCCTGTGCTCCCCTCCATGGCTACTGCCCACTATCTAAACAACTAAAAAAGCTGTTTGCCTGGTTGATGGAGTTGAAAACTGGAGTCTGACCCATTACAGTTACAACAGCAGCAG
This sequence comes from Peromyscus aztecus, assembly GCA_902168405.1. NCBI lineage: Eukaryota > Metazoa > Chordata > Mammalia > Rodentia > Cricetidae > Peromyscus > Peromyscus aztecus. The sequence continues at coordinate 15,595 of CABHPQ010151854.1, forward strand.
CAGCCGCTGAAACACACGATAAAGCCACACAGTATTTTAAGGTTTGCAAATCTCATAAACTGTCTCATTCTGCCTTCCTAATCCAATCCTGTGAAGATATACTCATGCTCCCAAAGTTGAGACTCATCCAAGGACACAGAGATGATGACCACTGGGTTGAGCCGCTCTCAAAGCCCAGACATTGTTTTTTCCTTTACACTAAAAGCTCCCTCTCTCTGGCTAGAGCCAGAGATAACAGACAGAAAAAGTTAGACATGTCATTTAGTAAGCTCTGATTCATCTCAGAAGTCTCTACACTATATGAGTCCAGGGAACTCTTCTCAGAGGAAGCTCTGGGCTTGCTCGTGACGATCCCTTGTTCAGAAGTCCTACAAGCCAGACGTTTCTTAATACACAAGGTCATTTGTAAGTGTGTGGATCGCACCACCAGGATGTGAGATAAGCTGACCCCAGGATACAGAAGGAAAACAAAAGGCAGGAAAAGAGAAAGCAGCCTATGTTGAGTTCCTTTAGTGGTTGTAAGAAGTCCGCAGTACAGAGATGATCACATGTTCAAGTGAGTACATATTTGACTTGGAATTAACTAGGAAGACATTTTCTTTGTCTTTTTGTGTTTTGGCAAAACATAAAATTTTTAAGTCATGAATTTTTTAAAAAGAACTCTCATAATAAGAAAGTTAAAACATCAGTTATTCAAATGGATGTAGATACTAAAAACTAGGAAATATTTGGGGGTTTATTGTGTCTCCATCTCTGTCCCCTCCTGAACATTCTAGAAATCTCATAAAACCAGGGAGATTTTTTATATAAATTATATTATGGAAGGCAATATAAACCAAATTTAACATTCAAGAAGAACATATCCCAGTTTGAACTTAGGTCTGTCTGCCTTCAGAAACTGCTTAGAAATTGAGAAATTTATTTGCAAAGATATTTTCTAAAATAAACTGTTTAGGGGAATAAAAATACACTTGGTTTTAACTATTCCTGACTGGAAGACAGATACCATCTCTCAAATTAAACACTAAAATTAAGAAACTTAAAATATGAAAACCAAGAGCAGGCAGGAACTGTTAGGCTAGAAGAAAGTCAGACGTTTGGGTAGGTAGCCCATGATTAGGAATATGCAAGGAGTCTGGCAGATATCAAGTAATTCTCAGAGTAAATCTATTAACATTGTATGTGCTTGTGCAAGGGTGCGTGTGTGCCTTTTTGTATGTGTGTGTACACACAGGCATGTAGAAGCCAGAGATCAACCTTAGATGTTGTTCTTTGACTGCTGTTCATCTTGGTCTTAGGGACAAAGTCAGTCACTGGGACCTAGGAGAATCCAAGGACACTAGATTAACCATCTAGTTAACCATCAAACCCCAGGGATCTACTTAGTTCTGCGTCCCCACCAACACACCCAGCCTTTTACATGGAGATAACACTTGGTGCTCAGACTTGTATAGCTAACACTTCATCGACGGAGCTATCTCCACAGCCCATCTCATAGCACTGAAGAATTGCTCATATTGAATAGCAGTTCAAGCAGTCAGACCAGGTTTAAGTTAAGGTCGGCTCTGCAGTGAGAATGCAGATAAACTGTCACCGTAAAGGGTCCAGCTACACCCATTACCATATGAACTCGCCGTACCATGCCTAAGCTGAGATGCCAACCACAAACGATCCAGGATTGATGCTTTAAAGTCTGTGACATCATCACAAGGGTGAAGTTGGCTAGCAACCAGAAACTGTACTTTGACTTAAAGTACAATGGGAGAAAATGTTTGGAAAATTTAACAGCAAACAAACATCAGAACGCTGGTAAGTTATTTTTAATGGTGTTCTGTGACTTGCATTAGATTTTTATTGTGAGGTTAAAAAGCAGCTATATTTAATTTTTCTAAAATCAGAGTTAAATTCACATTTTAAAAGGTCTATAGTTGGTTGCCATTCTATAAGGACACTGAGCGCACCAGCTCTCCAGGACTTTCTGAACTCTAGAATTCCTTCCTCCTCTCTCTTAAACATTTATAGATTTGGTTTCATATATCTGTCTTCCTACAAAGCTGAATGAAATTTTTGTATTTGTATATATCAAATTCTATTTTAAATGCACAGGAGACCCTATAATAAAGGATCCTTGCAGTAAACCCTTTTTGTTTTCTAATCTGAAACACCATCCGCTAATTTATCTGTAGGACATTGATCTCCATGCATCTTTGGATGCATGATTCAACCCCTCTATCATGTCACGGGGAATGTTACATGGTGCCGTCTCAGGATCTGATCATTATGTAATGAAGAGTTGAGTCCTGCTTCTAAGTTGGTCTACATAGGGATCCCTTGAAGTCGGTTCTGCTGACTGACTTTAATCTGGATTAAAGTGAAAAGTCATATGAAACCAAAATACATAAAGTTGAGAGTTTTGTATTTGTTTGTTTGAACTTTTGCCAACCATCATATCCTCAGAGTTGTCAGGATGTCACGATGGCTCCAACTGGCTAGATTTACTGAGTCACGATCTCTGAGATAACACCCAACAAATGCATTGTTAATACAATGCTTGAGTATCATATGCCAAGGCACCATGTCTAGAAAAACACTGCTCCAATGGTTTTACCTTTATCCATGTCGTTATATTGCTTTTATTCTAATCTGAAAGTATTAGCCCTGTGTTTTATTGTCATAGTGTGAGCCTAGTTTTCCAAGCCTGGCTGAACATATGTCTTGACTAGAGGAATGTAGAACAAAGGGCAACTGCACAGGAGTTCCTCGGGTCACTTCTCACAAACTGCTGTTTGAAGATTTGGCTCCTGTGAAACTCCTGACAGTCAAATCTGAGCCTGTGAGTTACTTCACTTGTTTGTTACTTTCCTGGGCAGTAATTTAACAGTTTAAAAGATGGAGGTAGAGAGTGGCAGGAATTCACTTCTGGAGATCCCTGTCCACATCCCCTGAGTGGTGGCCAAGTCCCCCCTGAGGTGAAGAGCTACAGTTGAAAACAGTGGCTGCGTCTGGACCCTTCACACTTGAGTTGGTTGCTCTTGCAGATCGCGTCAGTTCTGAAGAGGAGACTTGTTGTGAAGGCACAGAGACTTTTTGTTCCTATGACAAAAGAAACTGGAGGAAATTTCCTCTTAGCTGGCATCACAGATGTTAATGTGTATGACATGGAGGTGTTATGTTCTCTCTTCATCCTTTGGCCATCTTAGAAAAGTGGGTGAGTTCAGCGGTGAGGGGAGGATTCAAATCCAGATTGTCAGGCTCCGAGGACGTGCTCCGAACACCCAGAACCCATTTTAAAACAAGAGATGATTTTACCCAGTACAACTAGGCTTACGTGTGTTTAATTAGGGAGGGCATTAAATTGCCAAAAACAATATTTTTCATAATTCCAAATTGAAATTTTCATAATTTTCATAATTTTTCAATTTTTCATATTCAAATTTTCATAATTTTCAAATTTCATATTCAAATTTTCATAATTTTCAAAATTTCATAATTCAAATTTTCATAATTCCAAACTGAAAATTTACATTCTGTAAAGATATCCTTGAACAGCCTAAATCGGTATCTTAAATGGAAACAAATGTCACTACCCTCCCGGGGTTTTGAAAAGCCTGGCCCAGCCAGATGGATCAACAGGTAGGTAAAGGTGCCTTCTTCCAAGCCTGGCATCTAAAGTCGATCCCTAGAACTCAAGTACTGACAGGAAGGAGCTGCCTACTGAAGTTGTTCTCTGACCCCACATGACTCACATGCCACAGACACACACATGTGCACACACATATATGCATGACCACACACACGTGGATACACATACATAGACACACAGATACACACATTCACACATAAAAGGAAATAAAGGAAGGAAATTTAAAATGAAAATACCTCCTAAAGATATATATACAAAATATCATTATGAATCTTCATTTCCAAACATCTAAGTTCTATTTTAAAATTACAACCCAACTGTAAGTAATTATCTATAGTACCGTTAGCTGAAAATAAAAATAAAGGCTACCAAAAACCAAAATTTTGTGGATGACTATTAAAGTAACCAAGTACAAATAACAAATGGAAAATATCAATAACCTAGTTTCACAAAATTTCATCCAGCAAACATTTGGGTTGCAGAATCATTTTATATGATATTCTATTTGTTTTTCCTTCTATTTGTTGGGACAGAGTCTCACTCTGTAATTAGGGCTGTCCAGGAACTTAACATGTATTCCAGGCTGCCCTCAAACCCAAGGCAATCCTTCTCTCCTTCTGGGATTTCAGACATGAGCCAACAAAAATCTTTATTTGTGCCAACACTGACACAAACAATAAGGGTTCTGAGAGTACACTTTATAAAGAAGGTCACCCTTAAACTATGCAGACTCGGACTATTCTAGACAATATAATACATGGCTTAAATCGAATAAATAAGTGTGGAGGATGTAAAATGATTTTTTAGATTTCTTTTAAAATTTCCATCTTCAGGACTGGAGAGATGGCTCAGTGGTTAAGAGCACTGGTTGCTCCTCCAGAGGCCCTGAGTTCAATTCCAAGCAACCACATAGTGGCTCACAACCATCTATAATAAGATCTGATGCCCTCTTCTGGCCTGCAGGTATACATGCAGACAGAGCACTCATGCATAAAAAAAAAATAAATGAATAAAAAATTTAAAAATGTTTTTAAAAAGTTCCCATCTTCAAATCTTCATCAGTTTATTATTGACAGCGATTCTTAAATAATGTTTTGATGCCATTGCTGTTTGCAGGAGCTTTACATTAAACTAGAGCTGTATCCATTTCTCCCCAAACCTGCACAAACCCAAGTGCGGTCTCTGGGAACTGACATTAGTATTTTACTCTGAAACACTATCTGAACATGCAGCATAATCATCAACATGTCTGTACAGTAAGATGCTGTCACTCTCACCCATGGGCCATGATGTTATGACTGGCAGAACCGGGCGATAAATGTAAAGCAAATCATGCTCCAGAAAGCAGACACTTCATTACATCTGCCCACCTACCACAGTACAGAAAGTTCGTCCACAATATCTTGAATGGTTTTGGTTATGGACAGCAAGGATGTTCCTGACTTCAGGGTTGAAGATGCGAAAGACAAGGAAGAGGGTGAGTGGGAAACAAGATGAGAGGTAAGTGATGGGGCGTGGGAGGGAACTGGGATTCCGGGTTTCGATGAGATATGAGCAATGACTGCAAATAAACTTCATAAGGATTAAAACAACAGTCCCCATCAAATGCCCATTTCTTCTATATTTTTTTATCTCTGAATTTGATTTAAAATATATTGATACCCATGTATTAGGCAGTGTTATCTAGCTTTCAATGTATTAACCAAAATACCCGAGAGAACAATTTAAAGGGAGGGAGGATTTTTTTGGCTCACTGTGTCAGAGGGTTCTGTCCACAGTCTTCAAGTCCATGGACCCTGGTTGTGGGGAAGCTGAACTTCATGATGTCAGAAGCATGTGGGGAGGGGCTTCTCAGAGTGTGGTGTACAGAAAGATTGGGACAAAGAAGGGGAGGTCTGGGGCAAGATACAGCCTCCAAGGACATGCTGTCGATGACCCAGTACCTCTATCCAGGACCCTGTCTACCAAAGTCACATTCATCTCTCAAAACAGCACCACCATGTGAGAAATAACCCTCTACATAGGCTCTCAGGGGGCAGGAGTCACTTCATATCTGAACTATTACAGACATCCTTTAAACTTCTGTCAATTTCCTCTTTAACAAACTTTAAGCCAAGTTTTCTGACCCAACACTGCATTTTCCATTTGGCTTTTCACAATCAACCCCTGTTGTAGACTCCACCACTCTGTGGAGTGATAGCAGCATGGGCTGGGGTCCTTTGTGGTCTTTCCTTGCCTCTGAATTCCAGTTATGGGATTAAAAATATGAACTTGATATAGCTCTGTGGTACTACTACTAAGAATTAGAGAGTCGAAGGGATAATACTGTGTTTCTTATAAAACAGAGATATTGTTTGGGGCTACTTCTTTGTAACTCTTTAACTTTTTAAACTTAACCATTTTCAGATGAGCTAAAGTTACACTTTCTGCAACTAAGAATATAAATATTGCAATTATGAAAATGTGCTTTTGCTGTCAACACCTTACTTTCAGAGGCCAGACTTCAGACAGTGGATCATACTCAGTAACTGCCACCAAAAGGAATGTCCACCTGTTTCTTGAAAGCGAGACTTGAAATGAGCATGTAAAAACTACCACATGATCAGTTCAAAGAAACACTACAGAATGGTTACCCTTCTAAGGGTTTTATATTTATTAATTCATTTTGTTCTGATTATTACAGCTGATAGAATTAACAAGGACTCTATGAATTAAGTAATGTCTTCACCTTAAGAAACTAAGAAAAAAGATGAACCAAAAAATTAGAGAACATGAGACTGGTAAAATCTGGAGCAAGGATTTAAAAGCAAGTGATGGATATATTGATGAAACAACCCTACTAACTGCCTACCTGGTACCTACCTCATGAGCATCACTCTTGAATTTAAGAGTCTATACATTTAATTGGGGGACATTTTCTCAATATAATTGATAGTGCATATAAGATGTGTCTAGTGGGATGTAAGTCTCTGAGAGACATAAAGTGAAAAATGATAATGCCTTGCTTTCAGTATGGGGCAGGGGGGATGTAATAGTGAGCAAAACCGAAGAGTGAATGGATACCTGCAGAGACAGACAGCAAGGACAGGAGACTATAATTCCATGTGGTTAAAGTTGTTAGTGATCCATCAGGGCAGAACTGGAGACAGACAGAAAGCCTAAGACTAGTAGACTGGCGATATAAAGATGAGAGGATAGTAAAGAAGGAAAAATGCATTTGCTATTCCACTAGTACTTTATGCTTCTCTGGGAGACAAATACCAGGTTTGATGTTTGTCCATTTGCTTAAAATCTCAAGGTCAAATTTTACTTGGTCACAACAAATCTTTTGACTTGTCTAGATAGGCACAAATGTTTGCAATGTCTTACTCAATTCTACTCTGTGCATACTCCCGTTCTACCAGTATGTTCTTTCTTTAGAGGGGACAAATGAAGCCTGTAATTCTCTGTGGGAATAAATGTTATTAGAGGTTGTCAATAAAGTATTAATAATCCATTCTGGCTGGGCAGTCGTGGCACACACCTTTAATCCCAGCACTCGGGAGGCAGAGCCAGGCGGATCTCTGTGAGTTCGAGGCCAGCCTGGGCTACAGAGTGAGTTCCAGGAAAGGCACAAAGCTACACAGAGAAACCCTGTCTTGAAAAGAAAAAAAAATCCATTCTGATGGCTAATTCAGGTAAGCACGCTAGTTTAATATAATTGTGTGAATTAAATAAAACACCTTAGAAACTAACCATGAAAAATCTTCACCCAGTGGAAACAGGTTACTATTTTGTGTCATGTAAAAACAGCCTGCAGACTGATCATTTTCTTTTGCGTTCCGGACCTTTCATTCTTTAGGGAAGTATGGGTGAACACTAACCAGAATTTTTATTCCAACTGACCAGAGTTTTGTATTCCATAAGCGAAGTCCTTTTGACAGTTGTGCTCTGTTAATAAAGAAGCTAAGAGAAAACATAACTAAAGTCAAAATCAGCATCATCCAGCTGACAGTGACAAGTCGGAACCAGAACTCAAATTTACTCAGAGTTACTTTTACCTGAATAAAACTTTTCAAAAACATGCCAGTGTTTGAAAATATATAGGGGTGTTTCTGCATTGTATATGGACAATTATCAATTAAGCTGTTGTTTCAAAGGCAAGTTCAAACAGATACAATTCAACTCAGAAGAAAAAAAAAAGATGCCTTAGCAGCTATTTTAGTTTTTTTGTAACTTTGTGGAGGGAAAGGATGTTGCTAATAGTTCAGGCTGGCTTGAAACTGGTAACACAGCCTTCCAAATCCTCAACACCTGCTTCAACCTCCTGATTACTGGCAACACCGGATTAACACTGGTTAACTTTAATTTTAAAGTGAAAAAATGTCCTTATTCCGTTTTTCTTATCACCTGGACTATGTGCAATTATCTTGGGTGTTGTGACGGCTACAAATTATCGTTCACTATGTATTTTTTTTTCTTTACACAGAAACTGTCACTGTGTGTTTAATCTGTGTATATGTACATGGACACATGTGCAGACAACACTGTCTGTCTCTTTCTCTCTCTCTCTCTCTCTCTCTCTCTCTCTCTCTCTCTCTCTCTCT
>CABHPQ010151854.1:24223-35671 GCA_902168405.1 Peromyscus aztecus
CTGCACTGGGGACATACATTTGTCATTACAATGGGCTTTTAAGGGGGCGGCAGGTGTCCAAATTCAGGTCCTCGGGCATTTTTACTGACTGAGCCATTTCCCTGGCACAGTTTTGTTTTTTCACAATTCTGTAGGGTTTTTTTTTTAATTCAAAGTAATCAAGTATTTATTCATTTATGTGGCTTTTACCATAACAAGCCAAGGGCCATGATAACAAAATGATACAATACCTGAAAGTCAACAAGGAAGTATGACTTGCTGCGGTATTTGTACAATTGAAGCTTGTTTATGATGCTATGGAAGGAAGGTAGGACATTAGTTCTGCTGGGGAGAAATTGGGAAAAGAACCACAGAGCAAATGTCATTTAAGTTCCTGGATGGTGGCAACACAAATCAGATATGACAAACAGGCCCCGTCCCTTGCCTCCGACTTAGGGACTAGAGAGATGTTTGAGAGGTCAATGAGAATTAACTTCTCAGCCCAGGATGTCCCTGACATAGCTATTCAGTTTCTTCTCAATTGAAGCCTCAGACATTCAACTTGGCCATTCCACAACAAACTACACAACATGTGTAATTCTATTAATTAAATGAAGAGTAATTACTAAATAACAGTGGATTGTCAGAAGGGTCCTTTGTTTGATAAAATGCCCACGAAAGTCATACCTCTATGCCAAATAGTCTGTCATGGTTCTAAATTTAGAAATCTGGTGGGAGGGGGGTTGAGAGGGTGGGAAAAGGTATGCTGACCTTTAAGTTTTCAATAACAACTAGTTATGGCATAAGACATATTAAAATGAGTGAAAATTAGATTATATGTGGAGTCTTTTGTATTTTATTTCATTACAATGAAATAATTTGTTTTAAAAGTTTAAAAAAAAAAGATAATGAGTTCACCTAAGGTAGTGGTTCTCAACCTTCCTAATGCTGTGACCCTTTAATACAGTTCCTCATGTTGTGGTGACCCCCCCACCATAAAATGATTTTTGTTGGGCTGGAGAAATGGTTCAGTGGTTAAGAGCACTGGCTGCTCTTCCAGAGGACCCGGGTTCAAAGCCCAGCACCCACATGGTGGCTCACAACCATCTGAAATGGGATCTGATGCCAACTTCTGTTACACAGGCATAGATGCAGACAGAGCACTCATATGCATAAATAAGTCAATCTTTAAAAATATTTTTGTTGTTACTTCATAACTGTGATTTTGCTATTGTTCTGAGTCATAATGTAAATACCTGAATTTTCCGATGGTCTTAGGTGATCCCTGTGAAAGAGTAGTTCAATCCCTCAAGGGGTCATGACCCACAGGTTGAGAACGGCTGACCTAAAGCATCAAGTACAGGGTTCACTATCATTAACTTTGAGTGTCTCCCCTTAACAAACACCTCTTTTATAAGAAGAACATTATCCCCAAAGAACCCATTGTTTATCTGATGCTTAAGGGAGGTTTTGTTAAATCCCAAAGAAAGCAATTCTTAACTAAGCTGAGCTGAGGTAATATTAGTGAAAATCAGCTGAAATAATATTAGTGAAATCTTTCTTCTTAGGAAAATGAGATTTTAAATTTAGGATTTCAGAAAATCAGTATTAATGTGAAGGGACCCCAGCATGAGAAAAACTATCTTTATGAAAGCCAAAGGGATAGAGCATAATCTAGAATACTCTTCAAGCTATGGTGACTGCCCCATGGCCCAGCCAGCCATTGAGAATCCCCAATACACAGAAGATTATAATATTCAGATGATTATTTTTTAGAGAGAAATTATATTTAAGTTCTTCCTCTAGATAGCTATTCCTATTGTGGTTTGTGCTCCATGGCAGGAAATGAACCCCTAACTCAATTCGTTGGACTGTTATTCATTCTAATAACCACCTGCAACATCTATGATATGAGCACTTATGTGTCATTTTTAGTTAATTTTATTTGAGTGTCTGAAGATATGGCATGTGTGTCCACGTACATAGAGGCCAGAGGAGGCTATTAGATCCCCCAGAGCTGGAATTACAGATGGTTGTGAGCCACCCAACGTGAGTGTTGGGAACCCAGCTCAGGTCCTCTGGAAGAACAGCAGGCGCTCAACCATGGAGTCCTCTATCCAGGCCCTGTTAATTGTTTTTAAGTGGCACATATACATGGCTCTAATTTGTGACTATAAATTACATCATAACAGCCTTTAATTTTTGAAGTGTCACTATTGATCTTCTGAATTCCAGTTAAGAGACAGAAAAAATCTGAAAAACACTAGTTTATAAGGAAAATGTGTTTTTCATTTCATGAGGTGGGGGCAGGGGGCTGTTAGGATGAATATGAAATACTGATATTTCTACTTCTGGATGAAATGAAATGGAGCAGGACGGGATGATAATGCCAAATAGTTAGGCAATGGACAGTATCTAGAAAGACTGAAAGATGCTGAATAATTCCATTTACCTGGGTATGGCACATACCTGTTCGACAAGCATTTGAGAGGCTAATGCTGGAAAACACCAAGTCTGGGTAAGCCTAGGATACAAGGGGAGATCTTGTCTCCAAAACAAAATGACCCCCATCTGCCAGTTAGAAAACACAAGCTCACAGACTATAACATTATCAGAATTGTCTAAGATGATCTCTACTATTCCTCTTCCATTTTGTGGCCACCTCTCACACTTTCCAGTGACTTGTGACAGTGTTTTTTATTAAAAATAATTGCAGAATGAAAGGGTTTTAAACTAATGACCATAAGGAGGTGGGATACATCACTTTATTTCCGTTGCATTTCTCATAGTGTATCAAGCCTGCTCTAAATTTAATCCTCTGAAAACCCTGCCTTTAAAATGTGTGGTGTAGCAAACATTGTACCGCATAAGTGAAAGCGGACAATGAGATGGGAGAGTTCTGCACATGTGTAAGGACTCATGAAGAAGAGGAGTTGCTCCAAATAATTATTAATCCTCTGAATGGTGAAGGAGGTAGACCTTAAGTTTCTCCATGCCATCAGAGCATGATGTAGGTGACCCTTGTAGAAAAGCAAGAAAATAACAATACCAGGGTCCTTAAAGAGGGAAATAACGTACAATTCTGCATAATTCATTCCTCCTCCACATTTTTGTCACGCTTTCCCTTTCTCTGTTTGAGTTGAACATCACATACAACATATACACATGTGCCGAAAGAATGAGGGGCGCAAGACTGGAGAGGGATGGCTGCATTCATCTCCCCATATGAATATTCCAACATTTTATCAGCTTACCAAGAGTACAAATAAGGTTACATCGAACTGAAATTATATAACCAAACCTAAATTACAAATTAAGTCTCTATTTTAAGTAAATAGACTGTACCAAAGCTTGAGAAAACTCTGATCCGGCACAAAGGTTCCTTTTGATGAAGACCCTTTGACGTCATACCTTGTGGCTCCATGTTAGGACTTCCATGATTCCTTGAGAATAATCAAAGACTAGGTTTTAGATGCCTGTGTTTGTGACATTCAATAAAGATCCAGTAATGTATGGGTGAGAATTTCTTTTCAAAGCTTTTCAGTATTATGAGATTATTTTTATGAAATCGTTGTACAATTAGAAAGCTGCCTGTGTGAGTGTATGATATATGGTTACTATATAGTAACCTATGATTACTGTATAAGTAGGTGCCTATGATTACTGGAATGGATGGCAGGAAGAAAAGGAAATCCTCTGTTGGACATCCCTACCTCTCAACAGACTCATGGTACCCCCAAACAACATACCAGTGTACACAGAAATGCCACTATAATTTTTTTTAATAAAAAAGAAGTTACCTGCACTATTCACTTGTCATTGATTATAAAATTCCCAAATGGTCTGTTTCTTACCAAAGCAAACTCTGAGGCATGTGGCATTTAAGCCATTTCATTATAGAAGAAAAATTACTTAGAAGTAAGAGTCCTGGTTAGTAATGAATTATGTACAAATCACTCCAGCGCAGTATTTCAATCACTTCAGTATTTTTACCCTCCTAAAAAACTCTGACAGTAATGAGGCATGAAAAGCTATTAACTGAACCATTCACACATCAAATAGATGTTGTTGTCAGTTTGTTCTCTCAATGGAAATAATGAACAACTGATTTATTTATAACTAATAATTATGATAATACACCTTCATTTCCCTTCATCTCATTATAGTATAGCTACATCGTGATTGTCTTATTTCAAACCCAACCTAAAATCATTTACCCATAAAACCCCATAAGTTTAATATTTCTTTGGCCTCCGGTTTAACTTTTACGAATTTGGCTCCCTTGTCTCATTTTTCCTTTCAATTTTTTTTATCTTTCCCATCAATAGAATTTATCCATATCCTAAACTTAATAGACGCTGAAGTAGGAATTCTAAGTCAATGGAGAACACATATGTATGGTATGTGCATAATCACTGTGAAGTGACATTTCTCCGCATTTACTTAGTACGTTCACATGTTTCCTTCCTGCAAAGGAAATAAATGGACCCAAATAGGAAAGAAATTGGAGGTTAGCTCACACTCAGAGAGAATGAATCAGGGCAAGGAGGTCTGGGGGACGACGCAGTTGGTAAAGTGCCTGTCACACAGCCACTAGAGACATGAGTTCAAATCTGCAGCACCCACATGGCCCTCACATCTACAATTCCAGAGCCGAGGGGAAGGGAGAGCACAGGAGGATCCATGAGCCTCATCAGCCAGTCGGTCTAGCAAATTAGTGAGCTACAGATCCAGGGAGAGACCCTGCCTCAAAGCATAAGATGGAAAATAAATGAGAAAGAAATAAGACCTATCTCTGGCTTCAATGAACATTTTTTTTCCATTGGCAAAATAATTATTTTAAATTTGAGAGCAGAGAATAACATTTCTCTTGAAAATTTCATTTCTAATCCTATCATAATTTTTTCTTGGATAAATATTAAATAATTTTTTCTATTCCTGGACTCTGTCTGGACTTGTTTGGGCTGCGGGGGGAGGGCTGCTTTCTATTTAATAGAAACTACCGTTTGTAAAAATATCCATCCCTTTCACAGAAAATCATCTTTAACACAGCATGTAAGAACTGCACTTCAGAGCTACATCTAGAAAGTTAAAAACCCTGCCCATAAGTGGTTACATTTTACTTCCAATGAGGAACAGAGCAATGTCCTATCTTTTTGATATTTGATTCAGGAATCCAGGACTGGGTTACACTCAGTAACACCACAACCAGAATAAGCTTCCACTTCCTGAAGAGTGCCCCAGCTTTCTCATTTTTCATGCTTTTCCTGCTTCCTAATTCAACTTGGATAATCACGCTTAATGCCTCTTCTACAATAAGCAGGATGGGGAGAAGCAAAATGCACAAGCAAATAAGCAAAAAAATCATTCCTCTTTTTTCTCTTGTTGAAAATACATTTTTTCATACAATATACTCTGATTATGGTTTCCCTTCCCCTGACTCCTTTCAGATCCACCCCACCTTGTATTCCTACCCAAATCCACACTTTTTATTCCTAGCATAATGCCTACTCTTCCATTATCCTATTAATAATTCATTCTTGGTTTGAAACTTACATATGAACTGTTGAGGTAAAATGAATGATGAGAGAGAGAGAGAGAAAGAGAAACTCATCTTTCCATACACAGTTCAAATATAAAGCTCATTAAACAAACACAGACAGACATGTAATATATTTTTCTCTATTAAAACCGTATTCTTAGGTGCTGGATTAAAAAGTCTGGCAGAGACATGATCAGAAGAGATAGCTAAGGTGAATTTTTAATTTATCAATTTATCAACATTTTAAAAAGTATTTTCTTAATATAAGTTAAAAGTATTAGATTGTCATTAAGTCATTCTTTTTTCATTAAAATTTATCATGTTATCGTTTACAGTCAAGTTGTAGTTAATAAACTATAACTCTGCCCAGGCATTCAGCTTCCACTTCCTTGGTACCCTCAACCTTTCTGGGTTGACCATCTACCTCCCCCACTAAGCCCCAAATTGAAGTAGCAGCATTTTTCTCAATGATACTCAAGTTCATTCTTAAAAATCTGTAAATACAGCCTTATGATTCCATTGACATTGAGACAATTAGGGTTCAATTGTGAGTCAATTTCTGAATCTAAAACCAATTGCACAGACCATATTAATAAAAAATAAATAAACAACCATCCCATTAAGGTTTAAAATTGTTCTACCTTGCTTCTCTGTTGTGTGATAAAGCATTCAACAAAAGCAATTTAGGAGAAAAGAGGGTTCATTTGACTTACAGGTCACAGACCATCATGTAGTAAAGCCTAAGCAAGAACCTGAAGGCAGGAACTGAAGCAGATGCCATGCAGGAACATTCCTTACAGGTTGTTTCTTCTGTCTTGACAAATCAGCATTTTTATATAACCCAGGACCACTTGCCCAGATGAGACTTGCTTACAGGACAATCTGATGGAGATATTTTCTTAAGTGAGGTTCCTTTTCCCCAGAGGATCCTAACTTGTGTCAAGTTGACCAAAACAAACAAAAAAATTTAAAAAACTAAGTAGCACACTTGTTGAAACCATTTTAGCTTACATCCTGATTGAATGCTTCATAGAAATTTGTGGAGGAAATTAAATAGCTATGTTTTTCTTTTCCCTAGCCTGTTGAAGAACTGAGTCAGATCTTATTAGAGTCAACTCTTCCACAGATATGACTCTGGATTAACAGGAACTGCATTTGTTGTAGGGGGGGTAATTTACCATAAATGTCCTATATTGAAGTATTTGAACATATGCTAGTAAATACTACTTTTCCCCAGTACAGATGAATGTGAAATCAAAATACACCTTGAAGTTTTTAAAAATTCTTCCAAGGAGTGACTTTTTCACATGATAGAACTTTGACCATTCAAGTTGAGTTTCTTAACTTTCTAATATCAGCAAAGAGTCATTCAGGGATTTTGAAATGTCACCATCAAAAGTAATATAAATATCTTGGATGGGTAAAGGAGACAGGGCTTGGATAGCTCCTCTCTTGGAAGGCAAGAAACTGGGGACCCACATGGACATCAACTCCTTTCCCTTTCGTCCCTTTCCCTGAGTTCTGTCAAGAAGCTCTTCTCATACAGTCTTTACCACCTCTCTCCCAAACAGTTCAAATGTCTAGAAAGAAATGGGGTTGAAATTGAGATTCTGAGAAGGACATTATATGAAGTTTATGTGAATAAAACACACAAGTAACATCACAGGACAATTCAATTTTGTTTAGAATGCCCAACTCAGATAAATCTGAGTGCCTTAAGCCCTAAGGATCTGAAGCCAGTGTGTGTGTGTGTGTGTGTGTGTGGTTTTATTTTGCTTTGTTTTGCTTTGTTTTGTTTTGTTTTGTTTTGTTTTGTTTTGTTTTGAGACAGAGTCTCACTATTGAGCTTTGCCTGGCTTGAACTCACTATTAGACCAGGCTGGCCTCGAACTCGTAGAATCTCCCTGCCTCTGCCTCTCTCCTGTCTCCTAATGCCTCCTCCTAACTACTTGTGCCTCCTCCTGTCTCCTGCCTCTTCCTCAAGTGCTCATTTTAAGGGCAAATGTCACTAAGTCCAATTTCATTAAATTATTATGAAGCATGGAAACAAATATATACAACATGTTCTATTCACCTTGTTTATGTGACTGATAAATAGTCATAGAAGAAAACCCAAAAATGTTATAAATGGCCATTGTTTCTATGTATTCAGATTATATGTGTTTGTTTATGCATATGTATACACATCTATATGCATATATTTGTATGCATGCATGTTTGAATATGCTTTGGCATGTTCTTCTATATTTATACTTCCATTCAATAATATTGAGAACTTACTGTGTTCAAGACATCACTGTGGACTAAAAGAAAAGAATCAGAGGACAAACAGGAAAAAAATAACACTTTTATGAGACTCAACTCAAATTGAAAATAGGAACTTTAATGGTAAGTAACGGAAACAATGATGATTAAAAACCTAAGCTGTCTGTAGTGCCCTAAGCAATAGAGTAAAACAGAACTCCCTGAGTCCTATCGGTTCGACTTTCACCAAGGTCAACCCACTTCTTGCACTTACGATTCTTTAACTAAAAATATAGATGAGATTTAACCATGTGATCTTCAAATTCTGCAAGCTCCAACATTAGGAAAAAACTATAGTCCATAAGTTTGATTTAAACTGGGAGCTGAAATCTCATTCTTCACCTGTAATGGCTTCTTGGATGAACAGCAATGCCAGCTAACCCAAATCCCATCTCCTTTCCCCTTTCTGGATTCCAAACAGATGGAGGCAATGGCTGACAGTGATATGGGGCTGAGGAGTCAGGACCCACAGAAAGACAAGGCTCTGTCTAAAGACTTTGTGGAATTGTTTCTACACCCTAACTTTGGCAAACATTAGCTAGGACAAAGAATGAGAGCAGTAGTAAGTAGACAAGAAGCTTAGAAAATAACACAGAAAAAAAGGTGTCTAACTCTTCTTCCTCAGACTTTTATAAAAAAAAAAAAAGTTTGTGGCATTTCAGTCAGGATTTTTGAATGTGAAAATCTCAATTATGAATTCAAGATGACTACAGGATAAAAGGTAAAGTTTTATCACTCATTTGCAAGGTCTTGATTCGAAAAAAGTAAAGTTTGTTGATAAAAATCAAGGTTAAATGAAATACCGTGAAACTGTACAGTTAGGTTAATGATGAGGAGCCGAGGGAATCACTGCTAGCACAGGTGTTCAATATATTTATTAATGGCTTGGAAGGGTAGTGAGCATTATGGATGCACGTTTGCATGACTGCAGAGATATTTATAGCCATCAGAACAGGTGAATGACTGCTTTTCTTGACCCATTCAAAGGCAATTATTTGACACACTGTAGCAAATGGTCAACAAAAGAAAATTACTGTGAAGTAGGTGGGATTACACAAGTTTTCTTATTATGATAATAGCAACAAAAATAGTTATTGCCTTGCAGGCAAGAGTGGGTGTATCTAAGACATCTGTCTTGTAAACAGCTCTTTGCAGGAAAAAAAATTACCCAGAAAAATGGCTGAAATAACAAATGCAAGAAAACAGTTACCTAAATCTGTGACTATTGCTGAAAATTCTTAGAGATTTGTTCAGAGGGAGGACGTTGTTGGGGGAAATTGTCTGTCCCTAAACTACATGGTGGAATTATCTAGGGATTTTCTCATTTCCCATCAGCCTTCACTCCTCTCCAACACTCAATCACTGGAAGTTGCCACTGTATCTAAGATGGGAATGAAGGCAACAACATTCCCTTCTCTCTTCTGCTTTGCTTTGTTCTAGATGACTTTACTGATGCCAATTTTTGTGTTGATCTTCCTGTATTGAAGACCTCAACACTCAGAAAGTCACACGTAATTCTTTTTTTCATGAGATAGAATAATCCCAAGCATGGAGGCATTGATTCTACTATAGCCTCCCCTCAACCTAACACTACTTAATCATTCTGTGTGTATGAGAAAAGCTTATGTATAGTAAAGTAAGTTGGCAAAGAATAACACAGTTTGAGTTACAGGTTTTGCTCAAACTTTTCTTTGACAGCTTATGTTACTATACATGTAAACATAACTTTTATAATTTCTTGGAAACCAAAAACTTCTGTTACTAATTTTTTATTTGCTTTATTTTGATAATCTTGAATTAAAACAGGTCAATCTCTAAGGTGTGTTGATGTTACATCATCTACTTTTTGTTTGTTTTTTAAATTTACTGGTTTGTGATTTTGAGTCTCTTTCTTGTCACTGGATACTAACTATACAAAATAATGGATATCATTGTGAGTTTCAAGCATGAACATGGAGTACTTATAGTATTTGCTCCTGTTACACTTGCATCCCCAGCCCTTCCCACACCCCTATTCTCTCCCACCTACCCTTCTATTTAGGCGTCTTCTTTATCAGACTCCAAAAGCCATATTTGTCTTTCTGAGTCTTTCTTATGTCACTTAACACAATGATCTCTGCTTCCATTTTCCTACAAATGACAAACTTTTATTCCTTTTTATTTTATTTTTAATGGATGGATAATACCCCATTGTGTGTGCATGACACATTTTCTTTTCTATTCATCCATTGATACGCACCTAGGCAGAGTCTATGGCATAGCAACAGCGAATGGGAGACACAGTGAACAAGAATGTGCAGATGTCGCTATTGTACGCTACCATTGATTCCTCTGGGTATATATATACCTAGGCGCTGTATGCCTGCATTACATGGTAGTTTCTTTTCTTTTCTTTCCTTTTCATGAACCATCACACTGAACTGAGAGTGGTTAGACTAATTTGCATTCCCTGCCAATGTTGAAAAAGGTTCCTCTTCCCCCAATGTTCTCGCCAGCCTTTTTTGTTTTATTGTTTTCTTGAGGACAGTCACCTCTGACTGGAGTGAGTTGAAATCTCAGTGTGGTTTTGATATACATTTTCTTCACAGATGCCGATATTCTACATAATCTTTACTGTCCAGGTGGATTTCTTCACTTGAGAAGTGCCCAGTTCATTTGTCTATTTATTTATGTTATTACTTTAGTGTTCCATGTTTGAGTTCAGTATGGATTCTGGATATTAGCCTTTGGATGAATAGATAGTAAGGATTTTCTCCCTCTATGTAGTCTGTAGCCGCATACTGTTTCCAAGAGCTTTGCAGGAGCCTTTTAATAACACACAGTCTCATCTGTCAATGCCGGCTGTTGTCTCTAGAGTGATGGGAGTCATTTTAGCAAAGTCCCTGGCTGTGCCCAAGTCCCTAGCTGTGCTGGCATCTTCAAGTCTTTCTCCTGTGTTTTCCTCTATCAGCATTATGGCTCCCCTCCCCAAGCATCTTTGATACATTTTTAACTGGTTTTTATACAGGGATACAGCAGAGATCAGGTTTCAGTTCATTTACTGAAGAGGCCATCTTGTCTCCAATGTATACTTTTGACATCCTTGTCACATCAGCTGCCTACTGCGGTGTAGGTTTAATCCTGGGTGCTTTGCCCCCCACCCCCATCCAGTACTTGTAACAAGGGGATCTGAGTGTTTGTCTATGAGATCTACATACGAACTTGAGAAACATTTCAACTGTCACCATCAGTACTCCCATACTCTCTTAAGAATTCCTAGACGTTCTGAATCTTATGTTAAAAGAGTCCCTTGATTTTAAATGCTGTTTGACCTAGAAATTTCCCCTACATCATCTGACACACTACTGTCGATGATTTAAGAAAGCAAACAGAGAGAAGTTCATTAATAACGCCAAACACTTGCAGTTGGGGAGATAGCTCAGTGGGTAAGGAGTTTGCTGCCTGAGAATGAGAGCCTGTATTTCATCCCCAGCCCTCACTCAAAAGCTGAGCACAGCAGAGCATGCCTCTAATCCCAGCACTGGAGAGAAAGAGGCAGGAGAATCCCTGAAGCTGTTGGCCAGTTGGTCTAATCAATCAATCAGTGACCTCTGACCTCCGGGCCAGTAACCAATCAGTGACCT
>CABHPQ010151855.1:17456-44862 GCA_902168405.1 Peromyscus aztecus
ATCTGATCCCTCATGTTCCCATCTCCACCCCCAGTCTACCCACAAGATCTCTACTCTCCTCCCTCCCAGGAGATCCATGAGTATACCCTTGGGCCCTCTTTGTTACCTAGCTTCTCTGGGTCTGTGGATTGTAGCATGGCTATCCTTTATTTTACAGCTAATATCCACTTATAAGGAGTACATACCATATTTGTCTTTCTGGGCACTTTACTCAGGATGATTTTTCTAGTTCCATCCATTTGCCTGAAAATTTCACAATGTCATTCTTTTAACATCTGAGTGATAGATACTCCATGGTGTAAATGTACCACATTTTCTTTATTCATTCTTCAGTTGAGAGGCATCTAGGTTGTTTCCCCATTTTGGTTATTATGAATAAAGATGCTATGAACTTAGTTGAACAAGTGTCCTCATGATATGATTGAGCATCCTTTGGGTATATGGTCTAATTGTGGTTTAACTGGGTCTTGAGGTAGATAGAGTCCCAATTTTCTGATAAACTGCCATATCGTTTTCCAAAGTGCCTGTACAAGTTTGCACTCCCACCAGCAGTGGAGGAGTATTTCCCTTGCTCCACATCCTCTCCAGCATAAGCTGTCATTTGTGTTTTTTTAATATTAGCTATTCTGACAAGTATAAGATGGAATATCAGAGTTGTTTTGATTTGCATTTCCCCGAGGGCTAAGGATGTTGAACATTTCTTTAAGTGTTTCTCAGCCATTAGAGATTCTTCTGTTGAGAATTTTCTGTTTAGATCTATACCTCATTTTTAAATTGGATTATTTGGTTTGTTGATACCTAGTTTTTTTGAGTTCTTTATATATTTTGGAGATCAGCCTTAAGTTGGATATGGGCCTGGTGAAGATCTTTTCCCATTCTATAGGCTGCCATTTTATGAACTGAAAAGCTTTGGTAAGACAAAGGACACTGTTGGCTATCTCATTCTTTAAAAGAAAAACAATGGAATTTTCTTGGCTTCTTAGGTATCTTGTCTCTGCTGAATGCCATTCTTTCTTTTATATCAGATGTAGATTTAGAATTTGATGGGAGCAGAAAGATAAGGATTAAGAAGTCAGAAGATCAGAGAGAATTCTGCCTAGATAAGAGAGAATTCTGCCATCATTCAGATAGTGGAACAAGGCTGAAGTTGTATCAACCTATGATGGCGTGTGACTTAGAAGTGCTGTTTTTGCACTATCTGTGTGTTATTAAGGGTTCAGCACTCCAGTCCAGATCCTTCATGAGTCAGTTGGTGCTGTCCAGAGACCTTGCTGAGTTTAACAGCTCTCACTAAATCAACTTTAGCAGGTCTATATTTTTCAATCATAGGTTAACAAGCTAAGGTAAAACATAAAATCATATGTAAGAGCTAGGTACTTTGACAAAATACATGAAAATATTTGTCAAAAATCATAAAATTGTTTTATCAACTTCATGTTGCCTACGTTGATATACCTATGCACATTTGTATGTATGTTAAAAAAACATTCTCATCAAGTATTCAAGAACATATACATGAATTGATATCTTTCTCAATATCTTTGTCTTAGCTCTTACCCTCAAGTTTTACTTTTAAAGATAAATTTGGTGGCCTTCAACTGTATGTTAGGAAG
Source organism: Peromyscus aztecus (assembly GCA_902168405.1). Taxonomy (NCBI): domain Eukaryota; kingdom Metazoa; phylum Chordata; class Mammalia; order Rodentia; family Cricetidae; genus Peromyscus; species Peromyscus aztecus. The sequence continues at coordinate 19,070 of CABHPQ010151855.1, forward strand.
TAGTCATATTTTAAAATCACATGTTTTTAACAGAGTATGTACACTCTAAGCAATTCAGTACTTTCAGCAACTGGAAAGGATATCAAAACAAGTCTCTTTTGGCCATGTTGAGGTCACATGAACCAAGAAAAGTTCCCCATCAAGCATTAAATCTGTTGGTGCCTTACTTGGTAGTTCTCACCTTTCAGAACTATCAGAAAGAATGTTAAATTAGCTCTATATTTTGTTGTGGCAGCCAGTATTAACTAAGACATATGCATCATTTTAACTTTATATTTGATTAAAAATATATCAAAATCAACTTTCCATTCTTTATGAATGATCTCTCTTGACCCATTAATGTATGTACCTTGTGTTGACAATGAACGAACGATCTTTCAGCTTGGTAAGACTTGCTGTAATAGACTTCCCTTCTACTTCCTGTATTCAGAGAGACTTTTATGCTTACATCTTTATTATATTCATTGGACTATGGGACCTGGCTTTGTATATGATTATATGTATGTATCAGAAATCATTTAAAGTACCTACTGCATCACCTGCACATGACTAATAGTCTAGGTCTATTCAATAGTAAATTAAGAATTGTTCTGTAATGAAGGCTTCCTAGGCCTGGGCAGCTAATGAATGCCAAGGGATGTGGCATTGTCACTGCTTTTACTGCTGTCATGCTGCCGTGAATGTGGTGACAAGGTTCTGAACCCACCTGTCAGTCAGCAGTCAGAGGAAAGGTTTCAGAAAACAGGCACTTCTGTGAGCAGAATTCAACTACTATTTCAGGAAATAGATGTAATTTATATTTGCATGTTGTAATCCAGTTACCTATACAACAAGAGTGTCTTGAAAATAGCCAAAGAAAAGCATATGATAAAAAAAAGTGCAGGGATAGATAGGTGGAATAGAAAGTTCAGAGTCTGCACTTAGACTTTATTCCATGCATGTGTATTTCAATGTTCTTAAAATGTCATTCCATCCTTTACTGTCTGAAATGATATTAAGGGACAGCAAGATGCCTCAATGGGTAAAGGAGCTTGCTAATTGCCCAACAACTGGAGTCTGATTCCTGGGACCCACAGGGTAGAAGGAGAAAACTAATACCACTCACAAGTTATCCTCTGATGGTGATGATGGTCACAGTGATGATGGTGATTATAATGATGGTGATAATTGTTACTGTTTCTTGAAATAAAATTTACCTTATCATTAAAGAGTTAGAATGGGAAAAAAAATTTCACAGAGACACCGTAGGGTATAATATTGATTATCTCTTTAGAAAGAGATGGGGAGATTCCTTAAAAGTCAACCCAAGATTTAAAAAAATAGTCAAAAAATTACTAGGCTGTAGTAGGGATCTTAGGTTTCTGAGTTGCTTAGATTTATTGCTTCTAAGCTTAGGAAGCACTGTTGTGGCATTACCATGAAAGTTCCAAGAAGTGAGTAGCATGCTTGAAGACTAATCTAGGTAAAAATACCTATTTGGCAATATAGGAAAGTTTTATAGAAAAAGAAATTAAGAAGTTTTGAGGTAATTAAGAAGTTTTGGATCTTGTTATTTATTGGATTATGGTTTTCAAAACGCCTGTGTGTAGGCTGTGATCACCCATACCCCCAAACATGGCTGTACTTGGTATCACAACCCTTTGAAAGGCAATTCATATGTGTATAAAAGGATAGTGTATTAGAATTCATCAAAAAGTTGACCATTAGCAGATCTATGAAAGAGGCTCAAGAGAAACCAAGCCTGTGGTAAGGATGTTCTTGGACCTCCAGTTTCCTGAATTGTGAGGAAGTGCATTTTTGGTGTCCTGGTCACCTACTCTGTTATGTTTTGTTATGACAGCCTGGCCAAATGAAAACAAGACTGAGAAAATGCATATGCTGTGAATTTGGGGTGAGTAGGGAAGAGTATGTTGTGAATTTGGGGTGAGTAGGGAAGAGTATGTTGGTTTTGATGTACTAAGCTTGGGACATTGATGAGACAGACAAAAAGGCAGGGGGAAGAGAAGTAAGGCTACATAATTGTGTTATGGTCAAAAAAAACGGGTAAGAAAATCACTCATTTATATTCATTTAATTTACTGAATCAAAATTTATAGAGTATTCTAGAGATACTGAAGATATTTTTAATCTTTTTGTTGTGGTTGGAGGCACAATACAAAAATGCCACCATCATTGCTTGAGATTGAATGAAACATCTTCGTCTCCTGTTTAAAAACTTGGTTCCCCATAGGTGGCACTATTTAGGTAGTTGTGGACCTTTCAGGAGGTGAACCTTCTGGCAGAAGTGAGTTGCTAGGGAACAAGCCTTCTGCACTATATAGCACGGGTACAGCTCTCACTAGAACTCTTGTTTTTCAGCCCATAAAGTATAAGTAAGACATGCTCCCACTGTCACACCTTCCCTAACTGTGGGGCTGGAAATTAATTGAGCTTGATATTTTGCCTTTTGGTTATCTAGAAGCTTAAAAATTATAATTCTACTTTACAATATGTGTTCATCAAAATATTAGCTCAATAAACCCAAATTCAGTAGACAGCAAAAAAAAAAAATAATGAAGACGAGGACAGAAATTACTGAAATGGTGACTAGAATAATACTGTATGGAATCAATCAGACAAACCACTGGTTTTTCAAAAGAATAAACAAGATTGATAACCCCCTGGGAGAGAAGACACAAACTAATAAAATTAGTGATGAAATATGTGTTGTTTCAATAGACTCCAAGGAAATGAAGATCATTAGGATATATACATATATGTATGTATATGTATGTATATGTATATATATCTTGGAATATGTAGGAAAAAATGTAAATTCCTAAACAGATATGATCTATCAAAAGTATACCCAGGAGATACAAACAACTTGAACAAATTCATAACAAATGAGACTGAAGCTACATTGAAAAGTCTCCCCTAAAGAAGTGCACAGGACCCAATGGGTTCATTGTTCAAGTCTGACAAACGTTCAAGGAACATATAACAAATACTTTTTAAGTTGTTCCACAAAATAGAGAGAGGAGGAACACCACCCGACTGAGTCTGTGAAGTCCAGATACTAAAACTGGACAAGAGACAACAAAAAGGCCAACCATGGATCCATTTCCCCAATTAAATAGATGCATCTATTCTCAATAAAATGCTTTCAAACTGAATTCAAGGACTCTATAAGAGTATCATACATCAGAACCAAGTTGGTTTTATCACAACCATGTAAGATTCTTTCTGTGTGCACAAATCAATAACATAATGCAGCATATAAACAGACTTAAAAGATAACAATGAAACATTATCCCAATTGATGGAAAAAAGGTACCTGATAAGCTCACCATGCCTTCTTCATAAAAGACCTGAAGAAAACAGGAATAGAAAGAACATCAGTGTCTTAGTTAGGCTTTCTATTGCTCTGTTAAAAATATCACTACCAAGAGCAACTTAGAGATGAAAGGGTTTATTTTAGCTTATAGGTTAATATCACAGTCCCTTTTCTGAGGGAAGTCAGAGAAGGAACTCAAAAATGGCAGGAACCTGGAGGCCATGGAGGGGTGCTGCTTACTGACTTGTTCCTCATGGCTTGCTCAGCTTGCTTTCTTAATTTCTGCAAGATGTGAGATTCTTTGTGACTATGTTTTTACTACATTCTTTTAACTATTTCTTGGACCCAGGACCACCAGCCCAGGGATGGCACCACTCATAGTGATTGGGGCTCTCCCCCATCAACCATCAAGAAAATGTACAACAGACTTGCCTCCAGTTCAATCTTATGGGGGCTTCTTTTTCAGTTGAGGTTTCTTCTCAAATACCTCTAGCTTATGTAAAGTTGACATAAAACTAGCTGTCACAATCAACATAATAAAGACTATACGTATCACACCTAACATCAACGTTATATGAAATGAGAAGCAATGGAGAGCTTTTCCTATAAAATCTGGGATGAAATAAAGGTGCCCAGTCTCTTCTCTTTTATTCAGCACAATGTTTAAAGTTTTAGCTAGTCAAATAATATAAAAAACAATCAATCAAAAAAACAAAAACAAAACCAAGTAGTGGTGGTGCACAGCTTTATTCCCAGCACTAGGAAGGCAGAGGCAGGTGGATCTCTGAGTTTGAGGTCAGCCTGGTCTACAGAGTGAATTCCAAGACAGTCAGGACTACATATAGAACCCCAGTCTTAAAAAACCAAACCAAACAAACACACAGAAAGCAAAAAAAGTAACCAAAATAGGAAAGGATAGGCATTAAAAAATGTCTTTACCTTCTGAGCCATCTCCCCAGCCCAAAATTATTCCTTGTGAATTTCAAGAATAAATAAACCATTTTGCATCTCTGATGAAGTTTGAGATAGTATCTGAAGACTTGCAGTTATAGAATTCACGTCATGCTACTGGATGTTCTTTAAGAGCAAACAAATATAGCTACAAAAATGGAAATTTCCCCATGAAATTTTGCATCTGTGTTTTTTGGTCTGATTGGCATAGTAGCCAAGGGAAACTAGTTATTGCAGATGTCTATGAAATCACTATTTCCATGAATTTTGAAGTCCAAATTACCCACAGAATAGACCTTTAGATTTTAAGTGTCTAGATTATTTTAATATAATTGGCACTTCATTCTGTATGGAAGTTCAAGTAAATATTTAACACTTGGATAACACTACAGCACAGCTCTAGTTCCTGAGGCAGAGAGGAATTTATTCTAATGCCATCCTATATATCAAGTACCCATACAAAGTCAGAGGACTAAACATAAGTTAGTATATTGTACCTCTTTTCATTTAAAGATAAGTGTTATTATCTAACTTAATATTATTAACCTTTTAAATGCAGTGTTCATCCAAGATAGCATTATTTGTACCAACAACTTTATGGATTAAAAGTCATTATATGCAGAAATGAATGAAATAAAAGAAAGTGAATAAGAAAATATGGAAACCCAAGAAATATGTTGAAAGAATGTAGTAAAAACATAGTCACAAAGAATCTCACATCTTGTAGAAATTAAGAATTTGCAGTTGTGTAATGTGAATAAAAGATAGGCATGTTTGGCCTGTTTTAAACCCTTCTTTTTGTTTAATATTTTAAGTAAACTTTATTACAAAAAACTTGATAATTAAAAACTACTAGACACTGAAATTAGCCAGAGTCAAAGCCCATATATCTCAGTGAACTTCTGTACTATTACAGTAGCCATTCTGAAGGAGTGGAGCTTCACATTAAATGTAGCACTTTCACTGTTGAATGTATAAATACTTACATTTTTTTAGTTTTGAAGTTTTGAAATTATAGTATAATCGCATCATTCATTCCCTCCCCTTTCATCCCTCCAAATGTACCCCTGTTTGCACTCTTTTAAAGTGCTATTTTCTTATATTGCTTATAAAGCTTATAAAGACCTATTTTCTTATATTGCTGCTACATATAAATATGCATATGTACATAAATTATATATGAGATATATATATATATATATATGTATGATACATTTATCAACCTAGGCATACCTATACAAGGTGAACTAAAGATTAACAGTCATTTCTTTTCAGATGTCTTGCTCATTCCTCACTTTCTAGGAATTCCCCAGTACTTTCTAGGAATACAGATGAATTTCTTTCTTTTTTACTGGTGAGACGTGGGGATGACAAGCCATACTTCTGGACTCAGGAATTTTAGTATATGTCAGGTCAATTCTACGCAGAAGAGATTGATAAAAAGGGAGGGTTTGCAACAGCATGGTCAGTTGGATCTAGAGAGCTAAAGTAGTTAACACATCTCGAATTGGGTAGACAGCTCATCTCCAGTGTAACTACTTTGTAGATCATCTAGTTGGTATCAGTGAAGACAGTGGAAGAAGTATAAATTCAAAACTGATGGGTGGACAGCTATTCCTTTTTGGAAAATGTCCTCAAATAAAAAATCACTAATGGATAATAAAAAATAACATTTTAGAGAATCAAAAGAAAGATTTCTGTTACTTTAATTGTGTCAATAGGGAGTAAGTATATCATTAATGTCATCTTGGAGTGTACTTCTCTCTGATATTTTTAATTTATTTTTATTTATGTGTATGTATGTGCGTGTGTGAGTGGATGTGTGCATGTATGGTGGCCAGAAGTCAATGTTGAGTGTCCATTATTATCCACAGTGGTGATATTTTATTTGTGCTCTAACAGATAAAACTTATCTGGAGATCAGAGAACAGAGTCAGTCACTAGATTAGACATAGAGGCCAGACAGTGGTGGCATACACCCTTAATCCTATCACTTGGGAGGCAGAGATCCATCTGGATCTCTGTGAGTTCAAGGTCACACTGGGAACAGAGTTAGGCAGTGGTGGCACATGCCTTTAATCCCAGCACTTGAAATCTCATGCCTTTGCTTGGAAAGCACACATGCCTTTAATCCCAGGAAGTGACATGGCTGGGTGGAGAATGGTATATAAGACGTGAGGAGACAGGAACTAAGCAGCAGTTCAACTGAGACCCTTGGAGGTGAGGACTCAGAGGCTTTCAGTCTGAGAATTCATGGAAACAGGATCGGCTGAGGAGTTGGTGAGGTAAGGTTGGCAGTGGCTTGTTCTGTTTCTCTGATCTTTCAGCTTTCACCCCAATATCTGGTCTACACTTTGCTAACATATTCAACCCTAGGCTGTCAGCCTCAAGAAGTCCAGAAGATATTTCATCTATCTCTGAATCTACCTCAGTCCATAGCAGAATGCTGTAACTGTTATTTAATGATGATGTTAAATAGAATAAATTTGAATTGCTTCAATTTGCACTTAATTGAGTTGATAAAGACATTCAGGTCATTGTAACTCCACCTAGAGTATTGATTTATTTCACATATCTTAGCTTAGATTTTATACTTTTGAGTCACTTCAACCATGCATTTACATTTCTATCAATAAATCCATCTATTAAATATTTTTGAATGCTAATCACTTTTTAAACTATTATTAGAAAAGTTATATAGTGCCAAAATTATGAAAGGTGTTATAGGCAAAATAAGATAATTTGGGCCTCAAACCTACATGTTGGAAGTGAAGATGGAATTGATTATGATAGCTACATTATTGTCTTGAGTAGACAATGGTAGTACTTTAAACTGATGGCAATAGAAGGCTAGGAGTTTGGGAGAAAGCAAAGATAGGGTATTCTGAGATTGGCTGGTTTTTTATATGCAAATGAGCTGAAGAATGGAAATATAAGTGTAAATTGGATGTTAACATCCTCTTAAGTTTAGGAAAGAGCTCTAAGTTAGAAACAGAAGTGAAGGAAGACAACAGGACATAATATTGACTAAAGCCACAAGAGTTAAAATAATCACACACTTTAAGGAATGAAAAATAAAAAGTAAATTGCTGAACTGAATTTTATGGACAGGAGAGGTGCTCATAAAATCAGGAGAATGAAATGTGTTGAATTTGAAAGAAGAGGATGTTTTGAAAAGGAAGGTCTAGACACTGTGCTCAGTGATTCTAAGAAATAAAGTCAGGTAATGGGTGAGTGCCCACTCCTTCTGCCAACAGATAACTGTTATTGACTTTGGAAGTGAAGTTGGAGCAGAAGCCAGATAATTGTGTACTAAACAATGAGTGGAACATAAGGAGACAGAGACAGTGAGCATGGGGGAAATCTTTCAAAATTAGCTGTGAATGGGTATAAAGGGTGGATGTTGGACTGGGTTGTAAGTCTAGAGTGGTGATTTCAGTATGTTATATTCTCATAGGAATTGACACCATATTTTATATAGTACAGTTTTCATAATAAATGAGTAAGCATGATTAGAGTTTCACATTTCATTGAATGACATTGAAGTTTGGGTGACATCACTAAGCTTTCCAATCTAACTAACAAGTTTGGTTGATTCAAAAAAAGATCTTATATTAAAGTATAACTGTGCTGATTTATTAGGTTAATTTTTATTAATAAAATCTATTGTTTACATCAGTTTTAGATTTACAAAAAGATGAAGCACACAGTGAAGAATTCCATATTTCTCTTGTTGATGAATTAATGATTCCCTTGTTGAAATTAAAGAACTGATGGTGATAAATATTATTGACTCCATTCCATCCTTTGTTCATATTTCCTTAGTTTGGGCTCATTGAGTCTTTTTTTTTGTTTGTTTTAGAGTAGCGTTTTCTTACCCCCTTCTTAGTTTTGATAATTTCTCACATTTTCCATTGTTTTCCTTAATGGCTTTGAACAGTTTCAGTTATATGTATTGTAGGATATCCCTTCCAACCATTGTAGTATTCTGTTTTTGCTGCTATTAGATTGGAAGTATTGCCTTTGAGAAGGTGATCACAGAGGTACAATGCCATTTTTTACTACAGAATTTCAGGGTCATGTGAAGACTACACAGTTTACAACTGTTTGTTTTGGCCACTTGACTGTCATAAAATTTGTCATTTATCTACTACTCCTCTTTCTACCCACCCAATGCCTTTCCATATTGTATTTTTAGAAGAAAATTACTATGTAAAGCAGAGATGTTGAGTGTACTTCCTTCAGGGTGGCATATTTAACTGTTATATTTGGAATTGCACTACACGAGAGCTTTATGTCATCTCTGCTTATTAATTGATACAATTATATGTATTAGTATGAACATATACATATTTTTAATCCTAAAGGTTATAATCCAATGATATACCTTTGTTTTATCATAGTTCTTACATTTTTGGGCCATAGGGGATGTTTCAATAGGCTCTTGTGTCCTTTGACATCTCCTTATCATTACATTTTGCTTTGCTACCTGTTATGTACATCAGGTCAAGGAAATTCCTGTTTCTTCTTAGTTTGCTAAGAGTTTTCAACATAAGATAGTAGAAATTAAAATATACTAATTCTAAACCAATTGACCACATCCTCTAAATTTTCTTCTGTAATTATATTCATATGATCAATTATATTAATTGGTTATCACAGATTCAAAAGCTATTATATTCCTCTGATAAATTCCACTTAGCAATGTTATGTAATTCTACTGACATTATTATATTTGACTTGTTAATATCTTATTGAGAATACTTGCACTGGTGTTAATCACAGACATTGGTTGATAGTTTTCCTTCTAATGTTTTGATGTGGTTTTTTTTTATTAACATTTAGTAGAGAAGGCCTTGTAATGAACTAGAATTTTTTTTATCAACTCAATTAAGTGCAAATTGAAGCAATTCAAATTTATTCTATTTAACATCATCATTAAATAACAGTTACAGCATTCTGCTATGGACTGAGGTAGATTCAGAGATAGATGAAATATCTTCTGGACTTCTTGAGGCTGACAGCCTAGAGTTGAATATGTTAGCAAAGTGTAGACCACATCAGCTGTAGACGGAAGGAGGAAATCCCTATGAAAGCTATTTGACCAATGAATGTATGTATCTACCCAAGAATATTTGCCCTGGGGGAACATAGATTTTTATATTTTGTTTCTGCTTATTCCAGGATCTAAACAAACTTTAACTATACAATGAATACTAATGAAAGTATTTCCAGTAAAGGAGTCCATTGTTGGTATGTTTCTGAATGAAGATCTCACCTTGGTATTCTGAATCTGAGGATCTTCAGTTGCCACAGAATTGCCTTAATGCTGTCAACCACTTTTCTGTCAGTTTTCATTAAAATGCTTTCTTATCTTGTCACAATATTTGAACGCCATGACAATTTCTAGAAGATTTAAAAAATATGTTTTGATTTATTTTTGACTAAATACTTAGAAAAGATATAAATAAATTCATTTTATCCTAAAATTTAAATACCCAGTCATAAGGAGGCAATTATTTTTATTTATATATTATTTTTTTTAGTCTGTGTGCATGTATGTTTACATGTTCATGTGTGTGCGTTTGGGTACACATATGTCACCGTGCATATTTGGAAGTCAGAGGACCACCCTGGTATTGGTCTTCTTTGGTGTTGCATAGTCTATGTTAGCTGTCCTGTGAGTATCCAGGGATTCTTCCATCACTGCCTCCCACCTGTCCGTAGTAACTCGATGATTTCTAGCCATGTACCTGGCTTTTACACAGGTTCTGGAGATTCAGACACAGACCCACATGCTTATATGACAAGCACTTTATCCACTGAGCCATCTTCACAGCTCTTATTGTTATTTGGATGACTTGACCCCTGGCATACCTGTTGTACTTAGTGCTTATTTGCCTTCTCAGTGGAGTACCTCGGAGAGAACTGGATATGGCCCTTGCACTCATTACCTCAAGTAAAAGAGAAATTATCTGCATGGACCCCGCCATAGAGTTTTTTCTTTCCACTGTGTCTCTACTCTTTCCCCCGTTCGTATGTTGAACCATACACGCCCTGTCTACCTATGCCTATGAAGCACAGGTGTCTCAAGTGAAAACTGCATTTTTCTGTAGGATCTTTATTAGCATCACAAAGAACTTTTTGACATATTGGGTCAAAATATGAAATGTCATTACAATGAATACTGTTTCTTTTTACGTTTTAGCAAGTGCTATCTCATTAGGAACTTCAAATTACACGTATGCCTCACATCATATTTTTATTGGACAGGCTTGAAGACTATTGAGAATATGTAGGATTGCTATTTGTCATTGAAATTAAGTTCATTATGGATTTTAAAGTGCTCATAATGCATCTGCTCATTTTTCAGATGCCATAGCACAGCATGAGCAGCCTGTCACCCAAACATTAAGGTTCCCAACAGATTTTGCTGTGGTAGAAAGAGATGGTAAGAAAACGGTAGAGCCAACTGTGAATCAAAGAATGAAAGACAGTTCTGCAAGATGGAGAGGAGAGGGTACTGTTCCCTGTTTAGGGAGCTTTATCTCCTCTAACACAAGTGTAATCTGTTGTGATAATCTCTTCTTAAGGATTCTCCAGGTTTGCATTCTTGAACTATATTCTAGTCACATTTGTAGTCCCTGTGCTATTTTTGCATGGCACAGCTTCTGTTTTACTCTGTGCACATTCTCATTATCCACACTATTGACCCTCGAGCCCTACTAAATTATTCTCTAGGCTTGACGCCTGCACTTTCCATAATCTGTAGACCATCAGGGGAGTTTAAAAAGATGTTCTTCTCTCAGCAAGTTTCTCTTATATAGTTTATGCTCATTTACATTTTCACATAAGTAAAACACTGTAAACTCATGCATCATTTTGATTGCTGTCTCCTGGAACATTTTCTATCTTTAAATTATACTGGGTTGTAGAATTCTTAGTATTGTTTTTTTTCTTCTGAGAGTGAGTTTAGGTCATATACTTAGTGTGATTAATTTATGTCCCCAATGGGCAGGTATCATGTTACAGTGGGAGTGTTTATTCCAACATTAGCTTACCAATCACACTGTACACAACATGGTGAATGATTCATTGTGATAGATGATAGTATATATTAAAAAGTTTTGATGGAAAACCAAAGTATCAATTTGTAAATGGTGCCATGCATCTTTGGCATTGGTAGACTGGCAGAGATCTCCTCAAAACTCTGATGTTTTGGGGACAAGAATGGAGAGTCTTTCTAAATGAATAGCTGTGAACATCAGGGCCTGGTTAAGAATTTGACCAGTTGGTTGGAAACAAAAATCTTACATTTTGATGCTAGAACATTTAAAAGAACTATCAGTTTATGCTAACTGTAGAGATTAGTGATATCAGCCTTCTTTTTTACGGGATCACTTTTTTCACTTAGTGATTTTAGAGATATCTGTGAATGATGAAGATACTCTCACTTCAAGAAGGGTTTGTCATCAGTACATGTTTCAGCGGGAAACAAGTCCCAGGTCACACTATTTGTCTTCTTACAGGAGCTCTACCCATGGTACTAGATACCAACATGGAGAGAAAGCCTCTTTTGAAGTTGAGGATAAAGACTGATGAAGAAAAATCTTGTACTGGTGACCAGGACTTGGAGGGGGAACAGATAGGTGGATGGATGTTTGACAACTCTAAGAGTCTAACATTCCCTCTCCATATTATTTTTTCTCATGGCTAAAAGTTGAGTTGAGAAGCAGAAAGCAGTGATAAGAAGGATCAATAATAGGAGGCCTGAGGTAGCTTACAGTCAATAAAGGGAGATGAAATAAACTTTCACTGTAAATCTACATTCCCTCTCTCTCTATTTGCTGAAGACCATTAAGTGTGTTTTGTCACCTCCTCTCTCTTTTAAAGATTCTTTACATTGCATTTTCACCTGCTTTACTCTACTTATGGGATGCTGTTTTTTAGTCCATGGAAAGGCTACTCACTGAGGACCACTGTCTAATAGCTAACATTTTTGATCCTGAAGGAAATCGACATATTTAATCTAAGGTCCTTGGATTTCATGGCGTTCATGAGTTTATAATCCTGTTAAAAAGCTACTTTGAGAATTCACTAGAGGTGAAAAAGTGTCCCCAGGTCACTTATAATACACAAGTCAACCAGGTTTCCATTTTACAAATGCCATTGATTCTTTAACGTGTTGTGTACAGTATTCATCACTCCGCAATGTTCTCCAGAGATCCGTTTGAAAGAGTATTTCTAAGGTACAGAATTTTCAGGAATATGAGAAATGCTGAAATATCTTTTGTAGATGAATTTCTAAACAGTCTTATTAAATAAGAAACACAGAGCCAAATACAGAGTTAAAGCCAAAGAGATCAGAGCAAGTGCCACCTAGCTTTAGCTTACCACCAGCGGTAGCTTCCCCCGAGAGAGAGACCTTTTAATGTCTGACTTGTGTTTTTATTGCTTTCCTGTTCTCATTGGCTCTAAGCCCAGCCACATGACTTCCTCATCACGGCCTGTCTATACAGACCTCCTGGTCTCTATGGTTGGTAGTGGGATTAAAGGTTTGTGTCACCATGCTTGGCTGTGTCCTTGACCACACAGAGACTCTGACTGCCATGTAATCGGATTAAGGGCGTGGGCTACCACCGCCTGACTGCTGTCCCTGGCTTGCTATGATCTCTGATCTCCAGGCAAACTTAATTTATTAACATACAAATAAAATCACATTTCAGCACAATTAAAATATCACCACAATCTTTCGTTAATTTTTCCAGATATTTTTAAGGCAAGGCTTATTTAAAACACAAACCTAGTGGCTCAAAGGAAAATGTTATTTTTTTTTTGTCCTTCTTACTTGCATTACCTGGTTGAAATTACCCGAACAACTGGTTCAAAAACAAGAATCTGTGACAAAATAATATACGGTATCTAGTGATCTTGGCCAACTGCCTCATATTTTATAGTTAGAAAACTCATATGCAGACATTCCACGAACTGATTTATTGTGAGTCATATAACAACATATGGATCAGAACTTCAGGTTCATGTTCTTTCATAGTCCACAAGCTATGAATATGTCCAGTAGAACATAGCTATAACCAAAACGAGCTCTGATATAATTTCTATTAAGTGACAGCAGAATCTACTTCTTCCCAACTTGACATACACAAGCATGTGTCTATTTATCTAACACAAATCACTGTTACTCATGTTAAATTAAGGAATTTCATGGTTATTTTAGTTCTTGATACTGTGAAGTATTCACAGTGTGATATTTTATATTTGGTGATAATTTTTCAACTAAACTGATTGTATTAAGCATTGTAAACAGTTTTGCTCCATACTTCTTCTTCTAACAGTTCCATCTTCTCACTATTGACTTTAGATTCACTTGTGCTGGCCATGGTGATGCAATAGTGTGAATAAGGGCTTTAAAGTAGATCATAACCATGCTTGGAATTTAACTCTATCATCTGTTGGGTGGGTGACCTTGGACCTTGGGAATACCACACAGTTTTCATGACCCTAATTTTCCACAGTAACACCTACACGTGATGTAATGCCAGTGTGCTTCATGAGTTATCAAAACTTATAGGCTGCTCTGTTTGCACCTGTAGCAAGGTCTTCTTATTCTACCCCCACTTCTCAATTTCTTTTGGTTCTAGTAAATGAAATTTCAAGTATCCTTTGGGGATGTCTTTCCCGAATTTGCTCTGGACCAGGTAGTTATTCTTCAACTATTCATTTACATTATGTCAGAGGATGCAAGTTCTATGCCTTAAAGTCAATCGTGTCATGAAAGTAGAAGGACATCACAAATATAATAGGCAAGGAGGACACTGGAAATTTTAAGAAACAAATATGGGAAAGTATATATATGCCCTTTTAGAGATCTGGAGTCCCTTGTTCTCTTGATATTTCAAAGTCTGTATTAGATGTCTGCTGTCAACTTTCAATTCTAAATGCCCTGGTCTTTAGATTTTATTCCAAGAGTGATATGGATCTTCTTATCCAACACATTAGGAAGATCCAGGTAGAGCAGTGGTCACTTCTTGCTCTACCAGAGCACGGATGTTCTTGAAAAATTCTGCACAGTGTGTCTTCTGGCTACACAGCCTACTCCTCAGCACTCTAGACTTTCCTTTGTCTGAGGAGGAGAGTGTGCTGACAATGAGACACTTTATTTGGTTCAAAGTGAGTCATCAGAAAATGACCTGTTCCTGGCACTTAGCTGGCTTTTGGGAACCTGTTTCCCATGCTGGATTACCTAGGCAAGCCTTGGGGGGGGGGGGGGGGGGGGGGGGGGGGGAGGAGCTTGGTCCTGCCTCACCTTGATGTGTCATGCTTTGTTCAAGCCCATGGGAGACCTGCCCCTTTCTGAATGAAGACAGAGGAGGAATGGGTGGGGGACGGGGGTAGATGGGAGGAGAGGAGGGAGGGGAAACTATGGTCAGTATGTAAAATAAATGAAAAATATTAATTAAATAAAAAAGAAAATATTAATTTCATTTTTCTTCTTCTTTCTTCTTCTTCTTCTTCTTCTTCTTCAAAGCATTGTTCCAAGGAAGGAAAGAAAACAGGGATGTCATAGATGCTATGAACATGACTCTGTTAAGTCACTATCTTCTATAGCTTGGGTCTCAAATGTTCTTCTAGTGCAATGGCTCATATTCAGCTCATGGTGCTATTTGGAGGTGGTAGAACATTTATATGATGGCCTAGGGAACAGAAATTTGTTCATTAAAGGCTTGCCTTAAAATGTCTTCATTCAACTCTGGTTTCTTGTTCTTCTCTCTCACTTTCCCCAGTCCGCCTTCCCTCCCTAACACTCTCTCTCTCTCTCTCTCTCTCTCTCTCTCTCTCTCTCTCTCTCTCTCTCTCTCTCTCTTTCTCTCTCTCCTTCCCTCCCTCCCTCCTTCCCTCTCTTTTCTTTCACAATCTTCCCCCCCTTCAGGCTCTTGTCATGATGCACTCTCATGTCACAGATCCAGAAGCAATGAGACTTGTCAACTAACCATGTACTGAAACTCCCCAAATTGAGAGCCAGAAGAAGCATTTCCTTTAAATTATTGTTCTCAGGTATTTTGACACCCCCCCCCCCCGAAAACTGGCTCACACCCTGACTTGGTTCACTTTCTGCTGTGCTCACTACTGAGTAATGTGTCAAGAGAAGAAAATTTGTTTTTTCATCATTCTGGAGTTTGAAAATCCAGGAGCGCAATGCTGGTATCTAGTGAAGGCTTTTGTGGTTTTTCATCTCACGGTGAAATGCAAAAGAGCAAGTGAGCATGTGAGCCACAAATTAGGCCAAGCTTTTTGTTCTTTATAGGTAGCCCACTATGAGTTACATTAACTCATTCATGTTCCCAGTGACCTACTGACCCCTTAAAAGCTTCACCTTCCAGTACTATTGCCATGACAATTAAATCTCTGAATTGCAGCATGGATGGAATATTCAAACCATAGAAGTTAATTGCTCTCTGAAAATTATTATCTTAATTCAATATAGGTTTTCTTTTTCTCCTGTTTCTATTTTGCTTTTTCTTTGAGACACAATCTTGGTATATATCTCAGGCTGGATCAGGCTTGCTATGCATTCAGACTGCACTTCAACTCCTTGTCCTCCACCCTCCACCTCTTGAATGCTAGGATTGTGCTCCTGTGTTTGTTGCAACACATTAGTATTAGCAAATCTGACTTGTCTGATTTAAGCTTTGGGATCTAACTTCTGAGAAATTCCCACAGACTTCCCATTAATCTGTTCTTTTTATTAATTAAAATATTTGTTATCCTCTGCTTCAGCTTGTCATTTTCCCGAGACTTTTATTCTCTTATCTATATTGGTGTTTTTGTTTGTTTTCTGCTTTTTTTTTTTTGAGACAGGGATTAACACAATAGTCCAGCCAGGCTGATCTTAAACTAATGCCAATCCTCTTGTCTCAGCCCCCAGTGTTCAGAGACTCCAGGCAGGAGACACTATACCTTGTCATTTATATGCTCCTAGTTAAATATCAATGCCACTTTGCCTAAAATACCAACTTTGGCTTTCTCATTCATAATCTTTGTATATATATAATATATTATATATATTTGATCTTTATATATATATATATATGAGATCTCCACAAAGATTTACTTTTTACTTCTTATTAAAGTCTTTCTTGAGTTTTGTAAGTCAGAAAACCACGGAATAAAACCATCCAGTACAAACATACAGAGGCTACTCTGTCAATGCTTTTTTTTCGGAGGTTTCCCCAGTGTGCTACCTGAGCCAAGTAGGTAGACTGGAAGAATGCCAATAAGGGCACACCTTTAATTAAGAAACAGCTAACTGAACGTGTTGGCTTGAACACAGCTGTGGATAATTGAGAAATCCTACTCTCAAAAACATGTCTGGTTTCTGTTTCCAGGGAGTGTCGTACACTGAGATTTTTGCTTATTTATGAAGATATTCTGACTTTAATAAATTCAGATGGATAAAATTTACAGCTATTGCAAAAGTTGAAATTCAAGCCAAAATACTCAAGCCAATTTTCATGCAAGTACATCCTTTGGTTAAAGTTAGAATTTGGAATAATTTCATCAGTTATGACAGACAGCTTTATAAGTCATAAATGGCAATGTTGTTTAATTTCTATTTATTCCGAGGTTAAATGAGGTAAAATACATAGTTAAGCTTAGTGAACTGGTGAAATTAATACATAACTGACTATAATGTGGTTAAACTGTGCTGATATTTTATTTTACATATTTTATTTTACTTAACACACAGCAATCACACACATTATCAGGAGACAGTGTGACATAATTAATAAATGTGTAAAATGTACGATAATCACACCTAGCAATTGGTGATCGCTCTAGATTCCTTTTGAGATTTAAACTCTAAGTTTTGTTGCTTACCTGGCAGGAGAGCTCACTGGCTTTCCAGTATTTTCTTTGTCTCTTGAGTTTTAGTGTCAACATGATGCTGTTCATCTATCAGTGTGAGAAGAGGAGGGAAAAAATCTATTTCTTGGTCAAATAATTTATTTGAAAAAGCATTTTAAATGTTTGTTTTATTTGTATGTTTTGTCTGCATGGATGTCTGTGCAACACATGGATGCAGTGCTGGTGGAGGCCAGAAGAGGGCATCAGATCCCCTGAAACTGGAATAAGGTACTTTTATGAACCATCTTGTGTGTGCTTGGAATTGAACCTGGTGCCTCTGAAAGAGCAGACAGTGGTCTTAATCTCTGAGCCGTCTCTCCAGGCCATAATTTATATTTTAAATTATGAATCTCCTACAACTTTAGATTTACCAGACACTTTAAAAAAATCATCAATGAGATTCATTGAAATGTGAAAAGTAATAGGGGAAAAACCAATCAAGTAAATTAATGGCCCAGGGAAGATACAGCTCCGTGGGCCTTGCCTAACACTTGCCTAACATGGGTAAGGCTCCAGGTTCGCTCTCTAGTAGTGCAAAAAATTTGTTAATTAATTAATAAAGGAATAAAGTAAAATAAGGATAGTGAAACAAAGTAAGTGAAAATATTAAGGGGCATTTCATAGACCCTGATCCCACTACAGGAAGCTTGGTACTTAACGTAAGGAATGGAAGTATGATTATTTTAAGTACTCTTAGAAACTTCAAAATCCACAGTGAAACTGTAGTAGGAGTCTTGACACTTTGACTAGGAACTCAAGTTATTATTATTTAAGTCTGGGTTTTGTCATGTCCAGAAAGCACCCGGAGGACTAGGGGGAAATAGAACAGTAACGGATTCTGTAGTCTTCAAACATTCTGGGGTTACTATTTTTTTGCATATACTCAAATTTCTCCGAATTTTCCCACTGACTATTCTTTAGGGCTTCCATTTATCATTAGGATTCTATCCCAGAGAGTAAAAGAGTTCTTACACAGAAACTTCAAAAAATTGCTTTCTGATTTTGATACCGAAATATTTGGGTGCGTTTGAGAGGGCTAGAACCTTGATTGGCTCTTGGTTTGGCTTTGCTCAGAAGTTGAGGTGCCAGACACCCACACTCACACAGAGCCTTCACTGAGGCAAAGGCATCTGGTTTTTAAGTTGAGAACTCAAAGAATGAAATTCATGCACCTCTGAGGATATTTTAGAGAGAAATTTATTATAGATCCACAGGTAAGGGCTTATGAAGAAGAGTGAGCAGCGTTCTTGTACAGCAGGAAAGAGCCCAGGAATAAGGTGCGTTGACCTACTACTCTGAGGGCTTTTAAACCAGATGAGGTACGTGGGGTGGGGCGGCAGGTGCGGGATGAGCCGGTCAGTCCCACAGCCCAGCCACACCTAGGTGCCTCCTGTCCGTTTGAATCTTGGTCTCAGTCAGTGTTTTGGCAAAGACGCTCATTGAGGAGAAAACCAGGAAATGGAACCAGAACTTTCTCTGGCATTCCTGGCCTCCAGCAAGGGCGTTCTCCCAACAGCTGCTTTGGGCTCGTGCCCTATTCCACCAGTTTCTGTTTCTTGTCCTCGCGAGTTTTAAAATCGGGATTTTCTTCATCATTGTCTTTGAAAGTCAAGCTGTGATATTTCAGAGAACTTGGCAATTACTCTCTTAATACTGTAGTAAACTGAGGTGGGTGATGACAAACGACAGTGATGGTCAAACTCCTACTGTTGTTTGTGATGTGTATTTGATGTAACGATTCACACTCAGTTTTAACTTCTTGGCCTAGAAGTTTTACCAATTTGCTATTCATTTTGAAAAAAAAATTCCATTCTTTTTTTTTTTTTTTTAATTTTATTACTTCTGTCTCCTTCAAATACTGGAATGGCACCCAAGGCTAACACTAGAACATTTGTCTTTGACCTTGACTACATTCTTCATGTAAGTTTTTAGTTTGGTCACGTAGTCAGAAGGTACTCACATTTTATATAAAGACATCTAAGCTGTTCTTTCATGGAAATAACTGCATTGTTATTCATTATAGATGCCTTCCTAGAGCAAGACTTACCAGGGTTTATTTTGTAATTCAGGGAAAGGTTCCACAGTGGCCAAAGATAAGGACTTAGGTTTCAGTAAAAATGTAAACTTATACTTAAAAAACACTGTCTGGAAGAAAGTGCCATCTTCTAGGAACAATCTATGTATGATTGACACACAGTTAGGGTCTTCTTTTTTTTCTTCATTTTACATACCAACCCCAGTGCCCCTTCTCTCCCCTTCTCCCGCCCCCTTACCTGCCCCCATCCGGTCCCCCATCCACTCCTCAGAGGGGGTAAGGCCTCCCTTGGGGAGTCAACAAAGTCTGACATACCAAGTTGAGGCAGAGCCTAGCCCCTCCGGGGACTGAACTAGGCCCTTTGAATGTGGGTGACCATTGTATGACTTGATCTGTTTGTGGGGCCCCTGGCAGTGGGACCAGGACTTATCCCAGGTGCATGCAGTAGCTTTTTGTAGCCCGTTTCCTATGGCGGGATGACTTGTTCAGCCTTGATGTAGGGTCTTCTTTTTCGTAAATAGATTGTCTTCCATTTCTCTCTCAGTGGAAGACCACTGCTAACTGCGATTTGGGACATTTCACAGTGTCTCTCCCCTCTTGTTTGCTTCCTAAAACTATATATCAGGAGACCTTATTATCTCTGATATCTTAGGGGAGAAATCTGCTTCTATTATGATTCATCCCTTTCAAGGCTATTTAGGAGAGAGAGGTGAATGCAATTTTTCACTTATATAAAGCTTGCAAGAGAAAATATGGAGGTTTAGCAGTAATGGTAAGGCCCCTGTGAACCTATTTAAGTTCATGAATCATAAAGTTCGATATAGTCTTTTATCCCACTCTCAAGAAAAAATTCCTTGTCATGGGAACTTTCTAGTCATGGACTAGCAGAATGAATCTATTCATTCCCGGTGCTGCTGTTCAATGAAACCTGCATGCCTTTGAAGTTTTATTTTCGTTTGTGTGTGGTTAAGTTTGGAGTCTTAGCAGTCAGTGTGAAAAATCCCAGCGTACATGTGAATACTTGATAGATGATGACTATATATTCCAAGAACAGACATAAAGTATGATTCCTTATAAATCTGTCATTCTAGATCATAATTAGTATAATTCTATTTTGTTTTAGTTGCATGACATCATCTGGTTTTAAAACAAGCAACTTCATCATAAGAAAAATGTTTAAACGTCAAGTCAGCAGAGCCCAAAGCAAATTTCTCATGTGTTAACATAAAGAAAATCTTGCATAGACAAGCATTATAGAAACTTCTGAAAGGAGGCTAGAATAACAAAGCCAAACCTCACTTTGTGTGATACAATTGAAACAAATGTGAGAAGCCCTTGTTATGAACATTGCAGCTAAAAGGAGAGAGACATCATGAGAAGATGTGTGCATTTCATTGATGTCTTTAGCATGCCAGACACGTTGAGAATATGCAACATGAAGCGTCAAAGTAGAGGTTAGAAACTGTAGGAATTTGACTTTTTGGATTACTTTGCAATGCTTTTCATTTTTGAACAAGAAGCAGACAATATGTTTCCAGGGAATTCCTGACTCTCTTGGATGGTATTTAGTGTGGATCCTTAAGTATGTCATCTCTACTGCTGGGTGAAGAAGTATCTCTTTTAAAAGTGAAAGACTGGCTTCTGCAGCCAGATCATCATATATTTTTCTTTGAATACTGATTTTGGGAATGGCTGTGTTTCTTTCGGATTCTCCCACACTTGGGGAATTTATCCTTAGGCCACTTCAGATGGATCCATGCTGGGCTTTTGACGATTGAGCGCTAGCTCAGAAAAGGAGGGTGAAAAACAATCTTTTTTCATCACCCAATGAAAGTGAAAAGAGATATTTTTGAAGAACAGAGTGTAATTAGCCTAAATGGAATTGGGCCAAATCTGCAGCATGAACAGGCTAAATGTGTCTGTAGTTCTTAGAGTATTCCAAAGATAGGCTCATTCTTGACGATGGCGGATAAAGGGCGAAGCATCTACAAACGTCTGAAATGAGTAAATGGGAGAGATGAAAAGAGAAAAACAGTCCAATCCTCTTACAAATTAAAGATGACAACTAAAGCTTGCTGTCCTTTCACCAATCAAAAAATTCATGGGACTATTTTTTACTAAGTAGAGACTGGAATGCCCTGCTGGGAAGAGGACAGATAATATATGTAACTGGCACTCTTGCCCAAGAAGAACTATTGTTCTGTGTAGGGAATGGAAGCCAAACCCCTTCGA
Organism: Peromyscus aztecus; assembly: GCA_902168405.1. Taxonomy (NCBI): domain Eukaryota; kingdom Metazoa; phylum Chordata; class Mammalia; order Rodentia; family Cricetidae; genus Peromyscus; species Peromyscus aztecus. Next base: position 40,528 of record CABHPQ010151855.1, read on the forward strand.
GAGTTAAAGGAAAGCTAATTTAGGGGCACATCTAAAAGCATCTGAAGTGAGAAAGGGGGGTTAAAAATATGTGAGTGTGCAGTGTGCCAGCGGACCCAATGTAGTGCAGAACAATTCCCCCACTTCTCAGAGAAAGAAAGAAAAAAAATATTGAAAGAGAGAAAGGAGGGGGAAAGAAACCCACCATTGTTATTGCTCTGCACGCATTGTGGCCTTTTCAGATGCTTTTCCAAATTCACCTTGGAAGTTTATGATCCTCCAAGGCCAAAATGTTTTTTTTTTTTTTCCTGGCTATTATTTCTGCTAAGCCTTTAAATTAGGAAAGGAGAAAGGGTGCACACGACTCCTAACTGCTGGTTAACAGGTAGGATAAATGTGGTAGATTTACCTAAGGGATGGAGCTGCCTTTGTTAGTAGGAAGTCTGGCTGGGGTGCTTCCTGAGAACACATCTGGAGTTCCTAAGACTACTGACTTGATGGAAGAATGTTATACAGATTTAAAAAAAATCTTTCTGCCCAGCAGTTTTATTATTTTAACCGAATGAAACTTAACCAGGCCTGTTATTTCATTTAGGTGGGAAGATAATCCAAGTTTTGGAGATTAATTTTTATTTATATGATTTTGAAACTCTAAAGTGGCCTCTCAGATTTTGGCTCATCACAAGAGCCAATGACTCAGGGCATTTGTTTTAGTCTTATCTGAACTGCTCATATATGAACTTGAGAGGTCTTCACAGTGATTTTTGCAAGGGTAGTTCACATTTTAGTATAGGCTAGGAGAGGGACTCTGCTAGGCTGCATGTGGAGACAATTGGAATTAGATCCCCAGCTGAATGCCATTGGAAAATTACACAATGTTTTGAAAAAATGGAGATAATATTTGATTTCTTATGTAATAGATTTAGAGAAACAGATTTAGAATGAATGTGAGAATATGGTAAAAATACACACAAAGGATGTAATGGGGGATAACGTTTTCCCCCGCTGTGTGACCTTTTCTCAACACATGTGCTTTGTGTTTTGAATTGTTCTTTAGATCTTTATTTCTATGTCTGAGTTGTACAGAGTAGACCTTATTCAGAGTTTATTATAGAAGAACTAAAGAACTATTTGCTTGCACAGTTGAGTTTTCCTCAGTTATTTCGGCCATTGATTCTGATGTTAATTTTAGAGAGTTTTAATCCAACCAGTTAGATGTCTGTAAGTCTCAGATATGGCCCTCCATCCCACTTCATCAAAATATACAAGAATTGAGGGAAGAATGGATTCAAGGGAGTCTCCCAAGATTTTAAAGTGATTGTAATCACTTAACATTACCGTTTAACATTACATTACCTATGTGGTTTGAATCTCTCCTTTGAGATTCAAGTTGAGATTTAATTGCCACTGTAATAGTTTCATGATGTGGCACCTTTGGGAGATTATTAGGTCCTGACAGTACTGCTTGTTTGAATGGACTAAGTCTGTTAAGGCAGGAACACATTAGTGATCTAGTGAGTGGGTCACATTGAAAATGATAAGTCTTGAGGGCTCTTGGGACAAGTGATGTGCCTTTCTCATATTGTATTATGACATACCTAGAAGTCTTTCACTAAATTGAACACTTTCATTTTGCATCCCTATACTTTAGAATCATGAGCCACCAGAAAATAGACCAAGACAATCACCTACAAAAAATGAATAAATATTTATCACACACACACACACACACACACACACACACACACACACACACACACAGAGTATTTGGGATGCAACATTAGAGGACAGAACATATGTGAAATGTGGCGGCAGGCTCTTTAAAAACGGGTAGCGACCTGGGACTATGGAATTGAATGCTGTTTATGAATGATAAATACTGAGATATAATCCAGGCCCAGGTTTACCTGTCCTTATTTTTCCCATCACAAGAAATACTCCAGAAATAATTATATTGGAATTGTGGCTATGAGGGTTGTATCTGAGAAAGGGTTCCAGTTCTGCAAACTTCACTGAAGTGAAATTAATGCATACTCTAGTGACATTCTAAAGCCATAATCTAGAAGTTTCTACATTTGTAGAGCCTTGAAACCATGGCCACCAAAACAACAACAACAACTGAACTTTTCTCTCAGACTTAATAATGTGATTTCCCTCTGTAATTTGTTCATCTTTCTCTTTCCCGATACTCTTTTAACTTCTTTTCTGTCATTTTAAGATAATTTTGGTTTTTTAGAATTTTATATAAGCATAATAGTACAATAAATCCCTGATTACTTAAGTTATTTCACTTTATATAATTATTTTAAGATACATCCATTTGCCTACATTTTAGAAACGGAATTACAGTCTTGTTATTTAGTGCATCATTCTTAACTACTAATTCATATTATGGTGAATGGACAGACCCAAGTCTATCTATCCATTAATCTCCTGATAGATATTTGCATCATTTCTAGTTTTGGGCTATTACATATTAAACTTTATAAGCATTAATGAATATGCCCTTTGTAGATATAATCATTTTTTTTCTAGGTAAATAAGTATAGAATGCTTGAGATAAACAGTAGTGTGTGTTTAGCTTTTAAAAAAATAATCAAACTATCAAATTTGTCAAAGTGACTGTGTAGTTTTATATACTTACCAACAATAGTTGTAAATTTACTCTCCCTTCCCCCTTCCTCAGTAATTAATTTAATTTGACAAAACATTATAATTAACTTGAGGTTTTCTTGATGAGTATGTAGTTCCATCTCCTTGTTCTTTTTAACGTAGTATTGCCCTAGTAACTGATGACCTTGAGTTTTTTATGTTTGTTGGCCATCTATATACTTCCATTTGTAACCTGTACAATTTTTATTTGCCAATTTACAAAATCTGAGTTATTTATTGCTGAGTTATAGAATTTCTTTATGTAGTGTAGATCAAGGGTTGACATCCCTTTTCTATAAAAGACCAAATAGTATGTTGGGTCAAATTCAGTCCAGAGGATCCAGGGAATCCATCCACTCTCTTCCCTTTTCCAGCATCCAGAGCTGCATCCCACACTTTCCCTTGGTTAGGGTCGTTTCCTCCATCAGTCAAAGCCCACAGCAGACACTGTCCTCTCTCCTGTCTCTTCTCAGCAGAATTGCTCTTGCTTTCCAATGCACATGAGATTTCTGTAGAACCCTTTGCAGACTTTTGAGTGGCTTTCTATCTCCTCTTCTCTGTCTTGTGAATTCTAGAAGCCTGATTTCTTAATTGTTTCTATCTCCTCAACTCAAAATCACTCATAGGCTTCCTGGAAACTTCCTCAGGTAGTAAGATAGGGCAAACTGAGGACTTAAATGTTTTTCCCTTCTCTCAGAGGGTATGATCCAGTTCTTCCTATTATTCAGTTTCAGAAACCATTGATTCACATAATTTTAAAAATTGTATTCCTTGAAGAATCTGAGGGAATTTGGGAGAAGAGAAAACATGATCAAGATATGTGAAAAAATTTTAAATGAAAATAAGAAAAAAATACACAAAATAAAATCTTGAACCCGAAAAAAAAATGTGTTCCATTATACCTGGAGGCAAAAGTAAAAGCAATTATCCTGGATGTAATAAGGGGCTAGCTACTTCAAGTAGGTTCTGATTTAGAGGGTAACAAGAGATCAACCATATGTTCACACTGTTGGGCATAACACTCAACTCTTTCTTTGTTGTGTTTTATCTCTTTGAGGAGACAATAGCTCAAGTAAGCCCAACTCTCCACAGACTTTTTATCTATGCTTGCACAATCCGTTACTAGGGAATAAAAAAACAGAAGCTGGGTAGCCATTGATTCAGAAAAACAATAAATAAATGTCTTTTAAAATGCAAGATGCATATAAAGTTAGTTTAAGGAAATAAGATGATTGACATGGAACAGTTTGAAAATTTTTCTGGAGTCTTCATTTTCATGACTAGATATGGCAAACTTTCTACAAGTGATTCTAATCTATGACTCTTTTCAAATCCACATCACTGAGGAAGAGTCTCAGTGTGTGTCTTTCCCCAATTCTGGAAAATGTCTCAGACACGAGGAGCCACGAAACAAGCAAAGAACATTTTGGAATATGGGAACCTGAGGACATCAGAACAAACAAGGAAAAGTGGAAAGTGCTGAGCTCAACTGTCAGGCAGTGTTGGATCTACTGCTTTCATTGGCAGAACATGGTAAGAAATATCAGATCAAAATTTAGCTGCAGGCCACAGGGAAAGTCTCATGGAACAAAGCAGTAGAAAAATAGAGAAAAATGGGCTATGTGTTATGTTAAACACAGACACACACAGCATACGCTCACACACACCAGACACACACACACACACACACACACACACACACAC